>JACBWW010000026.1:12739784-12760266 GCA_020086605.1 Lanius collurio
AGTTTATGAAGATGGTGACAGAATACAGACTTTTGGGTACATTTTACATTGCAACCCAGGACAGGCGGCCACTGCTGAAACCCATTCATTCTAATAAGTGTATGCTCAGTCGGAATTACTTTTCACATGCTAGGAGTGTAGTGATTCATTGTATCCTCAGAAAGTTGTCTCAGATAGGTGAGATTAGCTTGGGAATGATGCTGATCAGAATTTGACAACATGCCATCTTAATTTGCTTCACAAGAGCTTCCTCTTCTTCTGTTGTGGAATGAGAACTGAGCACAGGAATTCTTTGGGACAGAACTGGCTTAGTCTCCACTACTTAGCCTAGCATGAACACAAAGCAATGTTAAATCCCCTGCAAACTAGGACTGGAGGAGGGAGAGAACAGCAAATGACAGAAACTGGATTTTTAGTAAGCCATCAGGCTATGTCCATGAGGAAGAAGGACTGAAAAAGGATTCAGAAAGAGCAAATATCAGACCTGAAGCCAGCAGGGTAAGACCTGTTGAAGCAGGAGTTCAGAGTTTTACAGACAAGGTAAGGGATATAAAGTCACTATCAATCCTCCACCAATTTATTTTTTGCAGAGAGGCAGCTATGAAAAGCAATGAAAAATTAGAATTCTTAATTGGTTAGAAGCTTAGAGTAAGCACTTAGCAGCAACGGGGCTTAATAGTATTCTTAACTCCTGCAAACTTGTTCATGTTTTTAATTCAGTTAATGCACAAAGACATGGAAAAATACTTTTCTACTAAACCCCTCCATGGAATCTGTTAACATCATAAGCCACACGTAGAAAAGCTGTAGAAGGAAATTTATCCAAGCTTTACAAAGTTTGGAAATGGTTTCAGTTTTATATAGTGCACCTTACTACCATATGCAGAAGTTTATAAATTATATCACCCCCCAAAATTACCATTTGACACAAAAATTAAATACTAATCAATTACTAAGAGGAAAATTTCAGTAAGTTACTGTCTCTTATGCAAGAAATGCAAGAAGTTTTCTATTTCCATTTTCTCACCCCATACTCTATAGCTCATTAACACAAGATCCTCTCTGCTCTGCTGAAGTTAAGCTGTGTGACTCTATTCTGGTATTCTCATCAATTTAAAATAGCTCTGTCATTTCTTAAAATGCAGTACATTGAAATACAGAATAAGCATGTGGTTAAAACCAAGTATTGCCCAAGTTTTGTCAGAAAAACATTTTACTGTCTGTGGATCTCTCTCTTTTACAAAAGTTTTGATGGTTATTGATTATACATCTAAATTTCATGCTTATTCTTTTGTACAGGTCCCATCTTCCAGCATGTAACATAAAGATGAGAAAACATTTCTCTAGATGTGGAAGAATCCCCTTGAGCATTTTGATAGCCTTAAAAATTTGATACCCTCATATATTTTGCATTTATAATTCATGCAGATTTCAGTCTGAAACAGGCTCTTTCTGGTAGTTTCTGCAGAAGGAAATCTTGGAGTCTCAGATGGTTGCTTTTTCCCTGCAAGAGGAATCAAATAATTAATCCATGCCATAGGATATAAATACCCAGTTTCTCTGGATTTCAGTTTGTCTTATTTTTAAAGCAGGTTCAGTTATGCCTTGACATTTTTCTTTTTCAATGTAAATAAATATCTATATCATGATTAATATTCTAGGAGCATCTCATAGTTCCAGACACCTGAAGCCACAGTGGCACACAGCACCTGAAAAAAACATCAATGCAAAACTTCTAGATTCAAAGTGAAAGTAAACAAAAAGAAGAGGCAGCGAAAAGCCACTCAAGCTTCATCTGATGACCTAGCTCCTAATCCACCTGTTTTTCCCAGCATGTTTTTCCATTCCTCTTCTGAGATCCAGTTCACCACTGCTGAAACAAGCCAGGTTTTCCCAGGGGCATGAAGAAGAGGGCATTGTTCATCTGTCACTTCTGTAATCATTCAGTTTAGTTTTGCCTCAGCCACAGAGTATCCTAAGAGCAGGATGAGACACCAAATACTGAATCTTCATCTTACTGTAATGATACCTTTTGCTAGCCAGGTCTCAAAGACAAGAAAAGGTTCAAGGAAAAATAAGCACTCGAGTCATGTTTGTCAATGAGAAAGGAGAATTTTGCTAGCTAGAAGTCAGTCTTTGTGACATAATTTTAGCAGGTTTTTTAGTGGGCTGGAATACTTTGTCTGGCATTTGTGTGCATTTGTGTGTGTTTGACTGCACATTCTGTAGCAGCCTTTTCTCTCAGGAACTTCACATGCCTCATGGACTTTCTGGACAATTTGAATAGGTCAGACTCACTCATAGCCAGCTCTGACAAGTACTCTCATGTGCAGCTTCCTATTAGCTCTGCAGTATTTATTTGGTTCTTTTCTTTGTATGGGAGGGATGTTTTCAAGGTTGTGTTTATTGCTGTGGGATTAGCTCCTCCACTGCTCCCATCAGTTGTAATTGTTATTTTCCCATAGTTCCTTTACAGTGACAAATCTACACTTTCCTACAGGTTTTCATCCTCAAAACTGTGACTGCAATTAAAACCCAGACCTCAATTGTTGGTCTGTCTTGCCTTTTCCCCCCAACACTTTTTCTTGAACAGTTTGAATTTTGCTCAGCCACAAAAAGTAACCAGGGTTCTTTTAAAGTACTAGTAAACCATAATGCTCCAATTCAAAACAATGCCTACCTTGAATGTTGTGGCCCCACTGGACTCTTTTCTGTGGTGATTGCTACTAAAATATCAGTGCTTGGTAGTGACTACTGCAATTAGAAGTTATTTTCATGTAGGGTGGACACAGCTTAGTTATTGTGTTTTACCCAATACTCTTGCTGTGAACAAGCACTACCTCTTACAGCAGTGGAAGAGGTCAAAGAGGTCTAAGGCAGACACTAAAAAGAAAAATCTATTCATTTAATTTTTACCATTTTACATGAACTGTTATTAGAACTCATCTTATGCTTTATAGCTGAGCTTGAAATTAAGAGAAAATTGGTGAGTAATTGCCAAGTAAATGGATCGATGTGGTTTTGTGAAAATGACGGGGTAAACATTGCTAACTGGGGTTTCAATTTGTTACGTTTTTCTTAGCTTTAGAGCATGAGTTCACAGAAAATGTGGACAATTTCAAGGAAGGCGTAACCTTGTTATTTTGAATTTCCTTGTCCCACTCTCCGTCCCATCTCATATTCTTTTGGAAGATACCTGCTACTTCAAATCAGGGTGTTTGGTTGTTCTGTTTTCTCAAGGTCTTCTTGTCAAAGAAAAGCCAAGCTGTATCGGGTGACTCACAGAGATATAATAGTGTATTCTCCTCTTAAAAAGACATTTCCACAGCAAGCCTGACCACAAGGGGAGATTAGGAGGCGGGAGCTATGGAGGGAGGGAACCCCTACTCTGTGGAGTCAAGTCTCAGTGGCATACCATGAGATGGTAAGCCATTCATCTGCTGCCTTAACCTTTCACAAGAGCTCATGACGCAGTTGGAATTTGTTCACTGGCAACATGTCCTTGGAAGGCAATTTGTCTTTAGTACATAGACTGCAAAAGCTAGAGGTTTCCCAGTGCTGTCTGGTCCTCCCTCTTCTTGTCTAGTCTCAATGTTCTCTGTGCCACATTCTGCTCACGCTGCTGCCTTGCAATGCTAACCTTACAGCTTCTATTTGGCACATGCTGCAGCTGCAGGGCACCCATGGTCTTGCAGGAGTGTGTTTCTCCATAAAGTCTCATCTTGGAAGGTGAGAGAGAGTAACAGTCATGTTGAGATGATGCCTGCTCATGTGACCTCAGTGCCACTAAAAATCACTTTGAACCTAAACACCTGGATTTGGATGCAGTGCATTTTTTGTTTACACAATTCAAAGTTTTAGGTATTGGAGGGTTTTGTCAGGTAAGTACCTCTGATCCCACTGGGAAATGGTAAGAAGTGTCCATTGTTTGATGAATCAATTAAAACTAATTTCCCAACAGCCAAGCCATCTTTGGGCTTACTAATATGGGTAAATTTCTTGTTGATCTGTCATTTTTCATCACATTAATACCATCCCAATAGCATGGAAAGCTTTGTATAGTTAATCCTCTTGAAGATGAGAGTTGTTGCTTTTTTTTCTCCTCCCTAGAATGTGAAGGTCTTCTTTGGGGAAGCATAAATAGAGTTTCTTCACTGTCAACTGCCAAAGTCTGTTGGCAATAGCAAGGAAGTCTGTGAAAGATGTAAGCTTAAGTCTCTACCAATTAATGAACCAGAGCACTGTTAAATGCCTGCAGAGACTTAGGTTGGACCAGAGCCAGATATTCTCTGCCAAACAGCAACACACTGGGGAAAAGTGGATGTGCACTACCTTCAAATATGAGCTTACAGATGTTGCTGTTATTTTTCATATTTAAACATTCCATGGTGACTCACTTAAAAATGTTGCATGAGCCTGGGTGAAGCTCTCACTCTTGGGAAAGAAATGGAACAAGACTGGCAGAGAAATATTTTTCTTAAACCTACCACTCACAATAAACAAATCCTAGGTTCCTAGGCAAAAGGAAAGTCTTTGCATTTTAACCCAAAAAGCAAGGAAGCTCAGGTGAGAGCTCAGTGAGAGCTCATGTATCTTATTTGAGGGAAAGGATCTGTTTCAAATTCCCCATTTTGGCCCTCTAGCAACCAGAAGCTGGAGAAGGCCCCAGGTTCTCGACAAACATATTGGTAACCAAATAATCAGGATGTCAGTGGGCAGAAGGAAAGAAATATGGAAGCATAAAGCAAAGTATGAAGATGCTGTATGCTGTCACTGACCTGTGTTCCAGTGACAGCTAGGGAACCTGCTTGCACAGTGTGCAGTTTTTGGGGTGGTTTCTCAGAACAAATGTGGACATCAGCTTGCCAATCTGCCTTTGAAAGTCAGACTGAAGAGTGTGCTCCACTGCCTGAAACTTAATCCTCATCAGCTTCTTTTCTGCCTTGGAAAAGCTCCTAGCACACCTGATATGTCTGGTATAAGTGACAAGAGAACAAAGAAGTTGTTGGTAAGGGTGACTGGTGGTGGTGAGAGCAGAGGTCCCAGCTCCATCCACATCAACAGACAGACACAGAAGCAATGAATCCTGCAAATGTGGCAATGGAGATGTGAGTCATTTAATGCAAGGGAGGAGATGGCCAAAAAATGTTTTCACCTGGAAATGTCTCATCCTTTCGTAAAAAGGAGAGAGGTTTGGAAAGCCAATTACGTGAGGTATAGGTCTGTGATTTTGAGTAGGCCGTGTGTTGCTTTGTGGTCACTATGCAGAGCAGAAAACAGCTTTCTCTGCTAGGCAAGGAAGGCAAATGTGTTTTCTGGTGGAGGTTAGTTGACATGAGAGATCAATGGACAATGCTGCAGCTCTAGGAAGCTCTTCTGATATTTCCGTAGCCAAGCCCTGAGTTTCCCAGATTTATGAATCTTTTTCCCTGGCAACTGCAAGTCCTTCACTGTCAGCAAACAAGAGCACAGCAAACAAGAGTGACTGTGCAGAGACTCACAAACTGCAGAAAGGAGAGATATGTGCCTTAGCCTTGCCTCTCCAGAACATTTCAAGGGTCCCTCAGCCTTGCTGATCAGTCATTCCCTGTTCCATAATATGCCACATTACTATTAGTATATGTTTGTGCCCTTCCTTACACCTCTTGCTTTTATTTAGTCATAAAATATCTGCACTCTGCAGAAAAGCAAGCCAGGAATTTACAAACCAGGGCAGTTGGGGCTTAAGAGGTCTTTTAAGGGTCAGCAGTAGACAAATGTGTTTTAGCACAATAAATCACTTTCTCAATGCAGTGCTCTCTCTCTCTCTCACTCATTTCTGCCCTCTTGACCAGACAATAGTGTTCTGGCACAGGAAATCTGCTGGGCAGTAGGCTCCTTCTGTCAGACCTGTGCCTCTATTGCAACAGCAGCTGGTACCTAAAACTCGATAGCCGGGATGCAGCCCAGCCTGCCTCCATGGGGAACTCGTCTTCACTGGAGACTTCCTGCCACCTGTCATGCAGTGACCATGACCAGTCACAGCACTGTGGAACATCACTCACAATGAACCTGGCCCTAGGCATTGTTTTCCATGCTGACTAAAACCTCTCACTCAGAGCTACTAATGGCGAAGAGGCAGGGAGGGGTCTTGCAAAATTTCTGCTCTTCATTGTCTCCCATATTATTTACTAATATGTAAGGCCTTTAGAGTTTTATTTTTTATCTGCTTTGACTAAAAAATGTTTTTTTTAAAGCCAAGAATTTTGTCTTCATTGCCCTTCCTGGAAGATCCTTGGCCCTGACTTGGAAGAGGAACTCATGGTGAGGTACATGAAATTTTACTTCTGCTGAGACTTAATTTAATTTAACAACCATGCAATATCTGCTGAATTCCTTGAGTGATGCAGGATGACCTCTTCTCAGCATTATAAGAGGAAATGAGGAATGAAAGAAAATTTTTGACTAGAAAACACTTGTAGTCCCTGAGAAATAAAAACCTTTTAAGTAAAAAATGATCAGTCTCTGGTCACCTTTAAAGAGGCTTAGATCAACTTATGCAGAAGGGGAAAAAGTGACCAAGAGGTAAGTTTTACCATCAGTTAACTTTAATTGTATTGAACTGACTGTGTCTCTCCTGTTTGCTAAGCTTCTTTAAGGGGACATTCTATGTGCTCCACTACATAATTATGTAGTAAAATTTACAGCAGGTAAATAAATTTCCATTTGAAGATATATGTATTTAAATATCTGAGTGTCCGTTAGGTTGCTCTAACTAATTTTCTTGGTATTATAACCTGCAGCAATGTTTGGTAAGTGATATCTTTTTAATCTGCTTCATCTCATCATTCCCAGGAGTCTTTCTGACATACATTCCTTTGATATTGTTGACATCTGTTTCAAGAGTCCTTAGAGTATGCTGCTTATGTAAAGGGAAATGTGTCTTGCTGGAACAGCTCAGAGATGGTTCAGGACTATTATTCTCACATTTCACCAGTGGGTGAAAAGGATTAGCTGTTGCTCTAACTTCCCCTACTCAGGCAAGTGAACTAGACAATGGGCAGTGTTCTCTCTTGTTGCTTTGCACGGGGGTGGATCTCCACAAAATGTTCTTGTGCACAGTTTTAGTGTTCATGCTAAGCTGTCCTTCATAACCACAGTGAATAAGAAAACTTGCATAGTCTGCCTAGGAAATTTCCACTAAAATATTCTACTCTCATTTTTCTCCCCTGAATATAGTGCAGAGCTGTGTTGAGTTGACCAAAAACACCCAAACCCATGAGCAATCACCATCTGCTTGCCCATTATTTTAAATCTATTGCAGCCATTTTATTTTTTCCTCACTTTGTCATAGCCTATTAAGTTAGTCTGGCTCATGTCTACACTAAAAAAGGCCACAATATCACAAAAAAGGAATGATTTTATTTTTTTAGGTAAAAACATAAGACCATTAGGATCTTCCTAATGCTATACTATAAAAAAATGTGAAAAATCTCCAATGCTCATTTAGCACTGAAACCAAATTCTTTATTTAATCATCAAAATGAGAAGGGCTTTCAATCTGTAACTTGATTGTCTGCTAACAGTTGGCAATACTCCAATATGTGTTGGAATTTTTTCAAATATGACTTTGAAAGAGATAACGGGTTTTGTCCCCAGGTGTCGCAGATGAGTTCCAGTCGCAAGATATTTTTTCAGATAATCAGTGTCTATTAATCTATTTGTTTCTAAGCTCATTCACTCTGAAATATTAGGGCTTAGTCTGAGATTCCCACAGCATCCTCCTGGTGAAACTGTGTTTCCATGGTGTGGGCCAGTGCACTGCTTACTGGGTAAAATCTGTCTGGACGGCCAGGACTAGAGAGTGGTGGTGAATGGAGCTACATCCAGCTGGTGACCACTCACAAGTGGATCCTCAGTGTTCAGTTTTGGGACTGGTCCTCTTCACTGAACACCTGGATGAGCAGCTCCAGAGCAGGGCAGTCCCTGGAAGGTGTGGAGCAAAATCCCATGAGGAGCGGCTGAAGGAGATGGGGTTGTTTAGCCTGGAGAAAAGGAGGCTCATCACCCTCTATCACCCTCTACAAGTACTTGAAAGGAAGGTGTGCCTAGGAAGGGGTCAGTCTCATCTCCCAGGTAGGGAGCGACAGGATGAGAGGAAATGATCTCTAGCTCCCCCAGGGAAGGTCTAGACTAGATATTTGGAATATATATATATATATTTTTTTTTCCCCAGCATGAATTGTATAACACTGGAACAGACTGGAACAGAGAAGTAGTGGGTAGAGTCAGCATTCCTAAAAATGTTCAGAAAAGGCCTGGATATGGCCCTTGAGGACATGGCTTAATAGTAAACATAGTGGTGGAGCTACATTAATGGTTGGACTTGATGATCTTAAAAGTCTTTTCTTTCTATGATTCTATGATTTTTCATGCTCACTCTTCACAAAACGGAGGTTTCTTTGTGGCTGAGGCGTGAACATCTGAAGAGTATTTGATAAGAGATGGAAACAAGAATAGGTGTCTCAATTTCAATAATTTAAAAGCAAGCTGCTAGATACTGAGTTCACATATGCAGAAAATTCACAGCTTATCCAGCTATGAAACTGATAGTCCCATATCAGCCATGCACTGGCTTCAGGTTGATGACAAACATAAACAAATTTGAACTGATTGTACACATACTTTGGCTATTTTCAGTAAAAGTAAAGTGAAAACTGAAACAGAATATGAAGTATTAATACCTTTATTATATTTCAATACACATTCTCCTCTTTTGTGCAGACTGGCCTTTTCTTGGGTTTGACATTTTGACCAGCAGCTGGCAAATTGGAAAGATATGTTCTGGTTTGTGTAAATGTAAAAATATTTTCTTATTAAAAATTTAATAGAACTTAACTGTATTTTCAGTCAGACAGTTGTTGTTTGTGATGGTCTAAACCTGTCATAGCCCAGCTGAAATGTTAACCACACAGGTTTTAAATAAGTCATTTTCTAATTCAAAATATGCTCAGCTGCTGCTGCTTCAGCTTCCCAAATTCAGTGTTATATCTGACCCTCTCACACAAAAATAGGCTTTCTCAGAAAAGCAAATCTCAGATGAAAAAATTGTTTCCACTTCACAGCACTAGCAGAATTCATCTTCTCAATACCAAAGGCTCAGGAAAGCATGGATGTTTGACATCACATGTTCCAGCCATTTGTCTTTTTCAGATGTACTTTTACCACCTATCTTCACCTACCTGTAAAATCACAGGTGACAGGCTGTAGCAGAGTTATCTTCAACAAGGAATACCCCAATGCTGTGTGGGTTTTTTGTTGGATTTTTTGGTGGTGGTGGCGTTTTGTTGGTTTATTTTGGTTTTTTTGTTTGGTTTTTGGTTTGGTTTGGTTATTTGTCATTTAACTGAAAAGGGGAGGGTCAGTTACAGAGGAAATAAAAATCTCAGTTGAGATTTTTTTAACTGGGGATGTTTATGGTTGCCACAAACCTCCTGGGATGCCATACACAGAATAGCATTGTGGCAGCATTGCTCAGAAGCCTTCATTCAAACCATATTTTCAAAGAGAGCTTTATGGAACTTAGATCATCCTTGGCACTTCAGGAAGAAAGTTAAATTAAGACACTAAAATGGACATAATCAGGACCATGGTGAGTATCTTTGCACCCAGATTTTCATCTGGATGTTTAGTATCTGCCCCCAGTATATAGTCTGTGCCTCTACTGCTGTCAGTCAAGAGTGGGAGCTTGTAGTAGGGCCAATCACTGCATCCCAGGATCACTGCCTGAGAAATAAATCACTAATGCATCTTCATAACTGGAGTGATTTTTCACTCCAGAGGCACTCATTATGTGCCTGCTGGTTTCTTTTTTTTGTTCTCCTCTGGAGAGGATTTTACCTGACAAATTGTACTTTTAAAACGAGAGAAGGTAGATTGCACCAGCCTAACCACTGGAATTTTTCCTTCTATATTTCTTTTTAATAAGAAAGCAGAAGCTGTTTAAAAAGAATAATTTATCTCCATTGCTAAATGAAGCCTGTCAAAATCACCTGCTTTCCTTCTTCAGTATTTGGATCTTGTCCCTAACACTTCTCTGATATGATAATTCTGGTTCCCTTAAGCTGTCTGTTTCTTGGGGAAACCAGTGAAAAATATTTTCTTGCCCTGTTATCTTCCTCAAACCTTGCCTGGCATCTGAAGTACATGGAGAGCCTGCCCTTGAACTCACAGCCTGCAGCAGCATTAGCATGTATTAGTTTTAACAGTACTGGGCTCAAATTCTGAGTAGGTATTCTGGCATGTAAATAATATGGGTCGATTCTCTGTGACAGTCCTGTGGCTGCTTCTGTTAGTAAAAAAACCAAAAAAAAACCTGAATACCTATACAATGGTCCTAAGGAGGGTCAGCAAAAAGGTATCAGCTTTTCCTAAGAGATGTATTGCAGAATCTTTCTCTAAAATGACGCAACGCTTTCATGCTGAATATAACGACTAATGATTTGTGCCTGAGCAAGTAAGATGAGGCTTAGCTGTGTGGAATTTGCCATCCAAAGGGTTTAGTATATATCACAAATTCTGGATCCTGAGATGCACATCGGTGTTTCATGTATTTTGTCTTAAGATCCAAACATATTCTCACTAAATCATAGCCAAATGTCTATGTTTCTTTCAAAGGAGTGTTGTTCTGCCCTTCCTAAGGAAAATTAATTCCTAGTTGCAAACTTATTTAAAATTTGCTAATCACCTGCACACATTAAACCTCATCAGTGTTTTTGACAAATGAAAAAATGAGCATATTTATTCAAATAACATCCATGTTGCTCCTCAATTCTGTTACGATTCTATTTGTATATGAGCAACCATACTTTGATTTCCAAGTGTAGCCTGGAAGGAATTTCACAGGAAAGCATTGCAAACAATTTATGAAATCACTGGGTTTTTTTATTGGCTGTGATTCCATTTTAAAAGAACATCATACCATTTACCCACATCATGCAGGAAAAAATACCAGGAAAATAACAAATTAAAATCACATTCACAATGTCTCTACTTTAAATCATCCTCAAGTACTGCATGCATCTGAAAGAAAGCTGGGGAGCATTTCTACTAGAAAATGCACAGCTAAGTTAAATTTTGCTCTGTGTGTGTGAAAGAGAGAAAACAAGCAATTTTTTTAATGACAGTACTGAAACATTTTACTAACTCAGTGCATGAAGAAACAGTTACCTTGATAACATATATTCAGAACAAATACAGACAACTTTCAGATACATAAGACATTACATTTAGATCACAACAGCTAATTTCTAACAATGCTTGTTCTAGCACAAAAAGCTTGGCAAAAAGATGTATTCAGCAGCACTGGTATGGTCTTTCTTGATGAAGGAGGGAGGCTGGGAGGGATCTAGCCAATGTATGATACTAGAAACATAGACAGAGGAACTCCAAAGTGATTAAGCACATGATCTTATATTTTGTCTTATTAATTTTAAACACAAGAGTAGCATTGATAATTAATATTGCAGTCTGATTTCATATGGCTTTCTCTACATATAAATGTGAGTTCACAAGGTCAATGGCAAACTATATCATTTACCCTCCAAATGTGAAGGCTTTGACTATTTTTTTACTAACCAGTAAGGTCTTGGAGCTGTGAGGGAAAATGACTGCAGTGTCTAGCCAACAACCTTTCTGTGTAAATAAAAACTACTTATAAAACTAAAATACCTCATTTACCTGAGATTGAACAGACCAGTGATGCAAATAAAACAATGTCATGAAAGACAAAAAGATATTCAGAATCCAAACAATGAACCATGCTTCTCTTTGGTCTCTTGTTTAAGTGCTTCATCACCTGCTTGAGTGCCAAGGGGGAAAGTGTGTGAGACAATGCTTTTATCTTCCATATGTGAGTCAAAGGTGTCTGTGTCCCTTGCTCTGAGTGGGAAGGGAAATAGATGGGCAGAAGAGAAGGGAGAGTGCCTTGCTCTTGAGTCTATTCAGCGTGGCTTAGGCACTTTGGGCCGTGGAATGACTTGAGGAGTGCCAAAAGTTATGTGAGGCAAAGCCAAGCAAGGTACCTGTGGTAGATCTTCCAACATGTCTCTTATGGCAAGAAAAGGAAAATGGGATTAACTCTCTGCTGTCAATGGAGGAAGGGCTGCTGCAGGTATGGAGAGTTGAGACACAGAAGTGATGACATAGCTGAGCTGGGAAGCTCCCAGAATGAAAAAGACGAAGCAAACATTATTTAATAAAACACCCTCCCTTCCCTCCTGCTTTGTGAGCCTGCAATGAGGCCTACCAGACTCAGCATGGAGATCCTATAGTCCTCTTCAGAGGTTCAGTCCAGATGTTCACACATGTCAGGAGCTCACCTCAAAAGGGCAGTATTTTTAGTGCTATGAATCCAAGGATAGCAGTACCTGCTTAAGAAATTTCCGTACAGGCTACACAGGATCCTGACTTATACCAGTCATTCAATGCCACAGCTGCTGAGGCACAGTTATCAAGAACAGTACCAGTCTTCCTTTCTCTCTCTCTTCTCCCCTTCTTCTCCAATTTCTTCACCTTCCACAGATGGGTGCACAGACCTGCACATCAAGCTACCAGAGAGACTGTGAAAACAATCAGTACTAACATTCTGCAAGGAGGATGCTAGGCAGAAAATTCTGATCTTCTATCAGGAACAGTATTTGGTTGGATGAGGAGGGGAGTTAGTGATGGGGGTTAGGGAAAGGTCAGCAAACAAATGGTAGAGAAAAGCCAAATTCGAATAAGATTATCTTCTCATTTGTTTGTTTGTTTGTTTGTTAGCAGAGCCCTGCAGCACAAGGCCAGGGGAATGTTCTAATGGACACATTCATTTTAGCAAAGGCACACTTCTGCTGGTCCTGCTTATGTTGTAGAGGATGCATGCTACAGAGATTAATCAGGGCATTTCAAAGGTACTGACATCTGTATATCAGGGATCTAGGTTGAGAGCCAGCTACCAATGAGTAGCTGACACGAAGAGCCAGGCTCTGACTTTTAGCTTTCGGGGATGTTGGATACTCTGTGGCAGAGCATCAAACGAGCTGCTCCCTTTGTGTCAGAAAGAGAGTTTTCAACTCTGTGAGATTTACTTAAACAGGCTCAAATTACTAGTTGCTGAATTTGCATGGGGCGAGTAGGACATTCTTCCTAGAAAATGGTAAATTGTTCAACACTACCACGCTATACTCAAGCATGGATTCATAGAGTGTTCTGCATCATTAAAAGTCCTAGGAGGGAGACACTCATCTTGCTTTAAATGAAAGTTAGGGGGGAAAAAAATTCATCTGACAGTATCCAAATGAGTAAAACCTGTCTTCCCTTTTTTCTGGGTAGCCCTTGGCAGCTTGTACTAGAACAAACAAGTCTTGTTCATAGATTCAGCCTGAAACAAGTTGTATCTTTATCAACTTGTTCTGACTTGTAGATCAGTCAAACCTCTTCAGCCTCCACTTTGGATTCAATAGAAACGTATGTTTGAAACCACTTGAGAAGATGCGAGGACTATAACACCTGAATAAAAATTGTGCAAAGAGGGCATACTATATTTATTCTCTTTCAAATTACTTTTTCCCTATTAAAACAGATGCTACTGGAAGGTACGGAGCTCTCATGCTCAGTTCCTTAACCATGGAACAGATTTGTTTTGTTTACCTGAAAAGGTGATAAATGTCTTCTAAAATATCTTATTCAGGAAAATACTGAAATGTTTGCCTGAACTCACAATGAACCAGGGCAAAGAAGGTCCATTGAAATAAAATGCTTAATTTAGGTACATAATGAAGTGTCTGAGATTATCCTCCTTTTTTTTTGCCAGCAGAAAGAGTGTATTTGCTTTCAAATCTCATCCATGTACTTAGGATATTTTTGTTTCTCCCAGGAAAGGGGCAAGCAATGCTAGTTCTGCCAGACAAATCCTGATTTTCCTGACAAGATTGAGAGACCAAGATGGCATGATGGTCTCACAGCATCAACTACAGAGACCTATCCAGATGCAAAATTTCAGAATTAGCTCTTCAGATGACAACACAGATACTTGATCATGAGGACTTGCATGCAAAATAGGTCTATATATGTATTGAATCTATATATGTATTAGCAAGTCAACATCTCCCATAGAATTTGGATTTTCTTATGCAATTTTTTGATATCTACGATGTTTCATTGAGGAGACCTCTGCACCTGTGTCTGCAAAAGGCCACAAAATAATGGTGAGAAAAACATTTTCTCCCACCCTGCTAGCATCAAGGGATACCACACACTGCTGTAATATTAATTAGCACTAGAGAAGCATCCTCACTTCATGCCTTTATCGTAGGTAGAGACTGAAACCTACGAGTTTACAGGTGTAGAAGCTCTCTGGGGCAGGAAATAAGTGACCTCCCCAAGGCAATGCAGTAATGTAGCACAATAAACATCATGGATATTTATGGATCTGCCATGACTCACATTCAGGCCACCACACACTCTCACACACTCCAGGCAAAGGTGGGCAGGACACAGCTACCACAATATGCTGGAACCCGAACGTCCAACCCACAAGCACTGCTGGGAATGGGATGGTTGAACACAGCAGAAAGATTGGTTAAAAAGAGCAGCAAATACACTTGTCATTGGCTTCAGTGGGGTTGGGGAGGTCCTCTAACAGAGCACTATGCATTCTTCTATGGTTTCAGCTCTCTGTATGGCAAGTGCCTGACGAATTTTCTCATTCAAGGAAAATGTATGGCTAATTCCCAAAGTAACATGACTCTTGCTTAGATTCTGAGGCATTTAACTTCTACAGCATCTGAGGGCAGATGACTCACTTCTTCCAAAGTTCTGAGTGATGTCAGCTGTGTAAGTCATGCATGATTTACTTTCCAAATGATCTTTTATTTATGTCATGGATGGAATTAAAACAGAAAAGCTCTGCTTCCATGTGAGAACTGAGATATCCCTTCCAAGAGCAGATGTGCTCAACAAAAACAGCTAATGTGACCCAATCAATAGGAACATTAAAACAATGACTAATTATTATCAATAATAAAAATAATTTTAAAAAATTAAAGAGGCCACTGTTCATACTTAGTGAACACTCCTTCTTGCATTGGATGGAAATGAGATTGCTCCTTTTCTATGCCTGATATGCAGTTGCCTTATTTAACATACATAGTACTATGGCTTATAATAAAAGTTGTGTAGTCTGCAGCTTTTTAATCTTTTACATCCATTCAGAGGCATCTACTGGATGTGACTATATACAAAATAAAGAAATGGATGAATCTGGGGGTGGAGGAAAGGGAAAGAGGCAGTCAAGGGAATGGGAAGCGAAGGGACTCCTAGTGAGCAGTAGAGGGCAGAGGTGGGGAGGACTGCGGGATGAATGGCAAGATTGTAAATCCCCATTGGGCAAAAGAGAAATCCTTTGCAGTACTGTTTATGCCCATCTAACAGTCTGCAGCTATTACTTCTTGAACATGTCCTGCAGGGGGCCTGGTAAGTATTTGATGACTGTGTCTAGGATGCTCTCTTCTTCTTCCTCCTCCTCATCCCCACAGCCGGGAGGGATCGCCTTCTTTGGGCGTGTCAGACTCCCTTCAGCATTAGCTTCCAGAGCGGCCTGCGCCTCCGCTTCCTTTTCTTCCTTCTTCTTTATCCCATACTGCAGGGGAGAGATAACACATTGTCTGAATCATAGTATGAGAAATAATACATCTGCTGAACAGAATGGCTGATGAAGCCAGCCATTGCATGTGGTGCCTCATAATCTGCAGTAAGAACATCCTATATTCTCATTTTGCTCTTTTACACAGGCACCAAAAAATATCCATCCTAACAACCCTTCACTAAGTGTTGCCCAGTGGATGGACAGCCTTCACAAAACAAGATGCTCAGATCACTCAGAAGCAAGCACAGGGGAGAAAATGGGACTATGCAGCTGTGGGTCTCTAGTAAAGAGAACATAAGTTCTGTGCTAGGAAAGTGCTAGGGTGACATTCTACTGATGTTGATCCTCGTTCTCCCAGTTTGAGACTATCATACAGTCACCTCAGGACACTCCTCTTTTCTGTCTCAAGTCCATCATCCACAATGATTTTGAGATTCCATCTGCAGCATTTTATAGTTAAGGTTTACAGATGTGGCAAAAATTCAGGGAAAAACTAATTAACAACAAAATAAAGCAAACAGGTCAGGACAGACAGGACAGCAGTGAAGACAACAGTTTTATGTATTCGCTTGTGGGACATATCTTATACCATTTATCCATATTCTCATTGTGTAAGTGGGATAGAAAGAGCTCTGTGAAAATAAATCTTCATGAGAAAACCAGCTGATTCATACTATTTCAAGAGAAACACTCTTAACCATGTGAGTAGAATGGGTACTTAAAATTTGCTACTTCCACTAAGAATTAGAGGCATGCCACTAAGACACTTCCATGAGTAACCAGACTTTTATTTTATGATACTATATACAAGAAGTTATATTTAATAGAGGACTAAACATATGCATATGCTGCTCTTTCCTTAAGTGTTTGTACAGTTTCAGAGATTCATGTGATACACAACAACAACAACAAAAAAATCAACTCAAACTGTCACATGCAAATCTGGAACAAGTACACCTGCAAGTTACCCTCTGCATTATCAAATCATAGAATGGTTTGGGCTGGAAAGTACATTTCAAGGCCATCTAGTCAAAGTGATGAGTAGGAACATTTTCAGCTAGGTCAGGTTGCTCAGAGACATACTCTGTTTATTCAGACCAATTCAAATTCCACAGACTGTTTCCACTTTTTCTGATGATAAGTGGACGTCAAACTTTCTTGGTACTGTGATCATGGTGCAAACTCAGGAAGTGTCCCATTTTTCAGTGTCCAGCTGTGCTATGAAGAGGCCAGTTGAACATTTCATGGATGCTTGCAGTCCCCAGGCTCACAGCTCCCTGTCTGGCAGCAACATTCTTCTGCTTATCCTTTTTACCTTTTGAAAAATCACCTTCATGGCTGCTCACTGTGAGCTCCTCAGCCATCAGTCACCTCACAAGCACCTGCACAATTGCTTACAATTCATTTTGCATGAATATGCTTGAAAAGAACTTTGAAAAGAAAATTAAATATGATTTCAAAAACATCAAAGAATTATGTTGGTATCATGCTCTCAGTATTTTCAACTATCAATAAAACCTTACTGCTGAATAGACATGAATTAGATGCTATTTTCATTCTTTTTCTTTTCATTTTTCCACTAAGATTAGTACAAATTGTTAACCAGTAAAACCAAAAGTGCACTGCTGCTTTCATGACTTTCTGATTTCAGAGGGCTGTTGGGTTTGGTTTTTCCTACTAAACATTTCAGAGCAAAGACATTATTTTTGATTCCTTTCTTCATCATCATTTATATTTAGGATGATAGCCTGCAAAGTTGAAAGCAGTGGCTTTGAAACACTCTAGTTCTCTAAATCAATTCTCTCATGCCAAAATGTTCATTAAGGACATTTGTCTTACAATTTTTATACCCACTGGGTGCTGGTCACACCTGATTTCATGGGAAAGATATTAAAGACAAATGATGTCTCCATTGACATGTGGGACAAGGAAAGAATTTGATCACCTTACAATTACAGGGCTGTACACCACAAAGGAGGTTGGACACAGGACCAGCTACCACACAGATGGAATGACATGCACTGCTACACTGTGGTCAATCTCTAGGGCTGTATTAACCCCATTCTCCCTCTCAGGCCACAGGCAGATGTCTCCAGGTGACTCCCAGTGTAATTTAAGTGCAGACTGTGCCTTCCTGTGCCAGCTAGAGGAGAACAGTAGTGGAGACAACACAAATTGTAGTAACACACGGGTACTCTGCATGCTTTCAAATCAAATGTTGATCCTCTAGCTCAGGAATGTGCTGTACAAACATCCAGCTCACAGGAAAGAATGAAATAAAATCAACCAGTTATCAGAACACAGTATTATCATTTAAATTTGGTGGTATTTTGTAATGCTTTGCATTAATAAAAATGTAAGATTCATAAGGGAATAAAATGGCATACTTTAGGTTTGAAATTGTTTCAGAGGAAATAAAATTATAAAAAGGAAAGTCTTAATATAAGCAAAATTTTCAAATAGTGTCTTCAAATGAAATCATTTGGGTGACGTCAACAATCAATTTTTAAAAATATGACTAAAAATAATCTTTCTGGTGCTCTAGTTTTCCTGGGGATAGGAAATATTGCATTGCTTCAAAACAATATGAAGGATGAGAATAGTTTCATTTTTATTCAAGGTTCAACCCCACAAAATTTAATATCAGAAGCTGCATCACTACTTGCTTGGCCTTCAGTCACATATTCATGTCTTCTACTATACACAGAATTATGGTCCTAACCCAGGAAGATTCTGAAACATTTTTAGTATGTGTACCATCTGCCACTCCTGGAGTTTATTACTCTGCTGCCATATGAGGATTGTTGTCACTGGGTCATGTTAGTGAAACACTGTCAGGCTGGAGTCCTCAGTCATCAAGTGGGAATAGCAGGGAAAAAATACCATGGCCTTGGCTTAACCCACACTCACCAACTGCATGTCAGGAAAAGACCAGACTAGCATACTAACATACAACATCAGCTTCCTCCCCATCTCTTTTCTTCCCTATTCCTCCAGTTTTTCACAAGCCAAAGTAGGTTCATGAGCTAGAAACACTCGGGGAATTTGATCTCATTCTAATGACAGTAAGCGTGTCAGGGTGTAGAGGACTGTTGAGCCAACAGGATCTGCAGTCTAAAATGTGAACCTACCATAAATACAGTTACAATTTCTTAAGCCAAGAGTTGCTACTAATAATGAACATATTTATCTAGCAAACCCCTAGGCCATGGAATGAGTGAACAGTAATATCATAGTAAGACACTTGCAGAAGTGACTGTGTGTCTTTGGGTCAAGTCTGGAACTGACTCTGCAGGAAGACAGGTGCAATCAACGTGCAAGTGAGTGGTTTTCCTTGGATCAGATTTGGAACTGCCTGCTTAGAAACAACAAGTGATTTACCTGAAGAAGCCAAAGAAATAAAAAAGGAGTTTTGTGGGGGGTACAAAGACAACTCGAAGACTGTATGGTGGGACCATGGAACTTAGGAAACAACTTTTCCTCCCAAGGTGCTCTGAGAGCTTGAAACTGCCCCTCAGTCCAAATATTACTGCATGTGAAATACTACTGCATATGATGTAACACTGAGCTTTATTTTCTGGGAAGTGTTGGCATGGGAATTATATAGGTTACATCTCTCTTCAGGGAGTTTTACTTCTCAGTGGTTTTGTATAGCTGCCGGTAGTACAGATGCTGTGTCTCAACAGCTGTGGTAGATACAGCCATCTTTGGAATTACTATTTTATTTACTAGCTAAGGTTTGAAAAACTACTGAGAGATTTAAATGCTTACTCCTTATCTTGCTTCATGTAAAAGCTATGGGAGCCTATACTAACAGTTCTGTCTGTTAAATTTCATTCATATTTTGAACCTCAATACAAAAAAAGAAAATAATTTCCAGCTAGACTTGAAAGCATATGGTTAGAAAACACACTAGGAGGGCAAGCACATGATTTTATCTCAGGAGTTAACTTGACCTGAACAAGTCCTTCTTAGAGACCTCAACTATTGAAAACCTCTTACCTGTTCTGGAACTTAACTACCCTTTGCAATAAAATGTTTCTCCTCATGTCTACCCTGATTCTTCATGATATGCCTTCGAAAAAAATCTGGAAAACTGAAAATATGCAAGTACTGCAAAAAGATTTATCTTTCATCTGTGCTTTTGGACTTTATTTACCAATTGTGCAAATTTCTTTTCTTCTCTTCCATTACCAAAAAGAACATCAACCCAATTTCGATCTTTCCATCATTAATGCATGGAATTTTCTGCCAGGAATACATGTAGGACTGAAACAAATTGAGAGCAATAGGTAGAGTTCAGCACTGACCTTTAGTTCCTCAACTGTGAGAGTCTGGGGTACAGAAAAAGACTCCCCTTTTTATTTGATTTGTACGAACTTGAAGTCTTTCTACATATCTTTCATCTCTCTGTGAGTGAACAGGCTGTCAAACACAGGAGGTGAGGGTGCTGAAACCCAGAGCCCTGAGTACACTGTTCTCACCAGTGTTAAAAGCACAGAACCTACTTTGATACAGGTCTGGCTCAACAATGTGTCCTATCTTATCTTTCACCTCAAATCTGCTGATTTCATTTTGTGTTAAATTTGGCTCTTTTTTGCTTGTTTGTGTTGGTCTACTTGTCTTTCTAATCAGTTCACTTATCCCGAGCTTGATAGAGAGGATTAGTCCCCAGGAATCTTGTGGGGAAGCCTCTTAACACATCAGAAAGAGGGACATCCTCTTTGTCTCTCAGTTTACCCATTTAAGCGCAAGGTCTGCCATGCACTGTTAGAATTACACAGACTGTTTTCAGGCAACTCAGGCATGCTGACCCTA
>JACBWW010000026.1:12765243-12792961 GCA_020086605.1 Lanius collurio
TCCCTCCCTCCCTAATTCATCTCTTCCTGTCTCTGTTCTCATCTTAATCCTTTACCCAAAATCCACTGCTGTGTGCTTATATAGTAGGTCAGGGACTAACTAATACCAATTTCCATGCCAGGCATGCAATTTACTAATAGAACTGTGTGAATTTTTGTAGACACTCTGACTTTCGTTGTTACTTTTGACCACAAACATTTTTGAATTTTGCATGCTCCCTTCCCCTTAAGGATGGGATGTCACACCACAGCTCTGCACCCATACAACCAATTCCTTAACCACCAAGTGATCCAGCCATCAAATCCATGTCTCTCCAGTTTGGAGGATCTGCTCCATGATCTTGCTGGGCACCTTTGTTGGGATTCATTGCTCCTGAGTTTGGAGGTGCAGATCCTTGTATACTGAACAGCTTTTTTGGGCTCCTATTTGCTCCAGGACTTTACCCCACAGTACTCTACCAAGCAGATCTCTGAGGAGGCTTAAGTCTGCCTTCCTGAGAGTCAGTTACAGAATCCATCCACCACGTCTTTGTGATGTCGATAAGATCTTGGCCATGCAGGCATGCACACCTCTCTAACTCCTCTTGTTTTGTCCCCATGCTCGGTGTGTTTGCATAGAGGCAGACAGGAAACTCGTTTTGGCTTAATCTACTGTGCCTACTGACTCTGCTGAAGAAACTGGCCATTCTGCTTACTGCTCAAGTTGCTGGACTATGCTAAGTTTTCCCAGGAAAACGGCTCTTTTCTGCATTACTACATACAGGAGGTGTGAACTACAAGTTGTGAACAAATTTGGAACAAAGAGTCAAAGACAAAGGTCTTTGGAAACAAAGACTCTTGAGAAAGAACATACTGTGAATTTTTCAGAATACTCAACAGGAAACATATTTTCATTTTCTCTGTGTTTGTAAATATGTTTATTTTCTTCCTTTTGTGTATGCAACATCCATATTAAAACAATGCCTTTCTGCAATATGGTCAGCCTCAGTGAAAGGGAATGAGGTCTTGAAAGATTCAGGAATGGAGATAATTAACTTACTGCTAGCTAGGAAAGTCATCCATCTTGTAATCAGAGAAGAAATCTCCAGAGTAAGCAGAGAATATCTGACTCATGAAGAAGAGCATAGGATCAGAGGCTCCAAAATACTGATTTTAGGCACCTGGAGGGTTGACTGAAACCAGTGTACTGACTAATGACCACAGGGCCCAAGATAAGCACAGTACATACTGTACTCCTAAGCCTGTTGGGTCCTGTGGAAAATCTCTCCCCCAGAATCCAACTTGCGAGTTCAGTTAAGAAAATCTGGGTCAATGCTGTTCTTCAAAGCAGTTAAACAGGATAATAAGAAGAAAGAAAAGTTACATATTCCACAATTACAACTGCAGCTTAATTGCTCATGGGTTACAGTGAAAGTTTAGTTTTGTTTCATGATCACCAGGATGGGGTCAAGCTGCAGAAGGTTCCCGTGAGAACAGAGGCATTTTTCAGCCATGCAGAGCAGGTGGGCTCCTAGCCAAAGCAGGTTACAATTTCTTGTGTTTCCAAAATCTACATTTAATTCTGTAAAAGAAAAATTTCCCAGAAGCCAATGGCAGGGTCCCAGAAATGGATAAATGCAGTTGCTTGTATGAGTTTAGCAGAATTTATGTCATAGCTACATATCTGATAGCATAAATAAATCCATAGGATATATCTTTATGTGTGCACTGTGTAAGACCAGACCATGGAGTATAAGCTGCTCATCCTTCTTCCTGCCTCCTACATTTATTTCATTTGCCAGATGAAAGCCTTTCTTTTAGTACAAGGCTGGTAAAATTATTTCCCCAGGATACTGAAGCAATTTAGATTAGACACAACTATTTCTTTTCCATAGCCTGTATTTACCACATGTGACAGCTCATTTTTGTTTTGGTTCTTGTTTTGTTTAGGGTTCTTTGGGTTTGTTTTTATTTTTGCATTATTAAATCTTATTTTGAATACTCTAGTCCAGTCAGTGTGTTTTTACAAGAACGTAATACAAGTGCTCCAGAGGATTTAGAGTGGTTCAGCACAGGATGCGGAGTAATATTTTTTCTTGTAGTGAATAGCATGATGAAGATCCAGAAAACTGCCAAAAGAAATACAGTTTGTACTCTCCAGGGCAATACAGAACTCACTGTTTACTCATGATGCTTAAAGATTTATTATTATCCTGCCTTGCTAGGTTTGTTCTTGGTGGGGTCCAGCATGCCATTGCCTTATTGATCATAACACTTTGACAGATTGGAGCTTGAAGCCAGCTGATAATTCAGAGGTTGAACCCTAAATGGCTAATTCATTTAAAGTTCAGCTTTCAGTAGGTGATCTGCATGAGCTCTCTGCGTCTCATCTCTGCAAATCTCTGGGAAGCCACAAAAGGTAGATTTTTTAAAAAGCAGTTTCTGACAGTCAGGTTTGTTTCTACAATATTGCTAGAACATTTCTCTGTGCATGTATCAGCTCTAGCTGTTATGAAACTTTAGGCATTCCTTGGTGTTTTGTTGTACACTAAGAAGTGTTCATGAACACGTAGGACTGTGTTATCAGCAAAGAGCTTATCACAGCAGAGAAAGAAGGAAATTAGAAAGGATTCTGGAAGTAGCACCCTCATATGTGATTGAAAGTATGCTCTAGGTAAATTTGTGTTTCTTAGTGTAGTTTGGCTCAGAGGGACAGCTGCATTTCATCGTAGTCTTCTACTAGACAGTAGGTTTTAAGGAAGTGAAAAAGATTAATTTCTGTCTTAAAAAGGTCAACAGATCATAAACATAGCTTATTACACACACACACACACACACACAAAAAAAAAAAAAAAAAAAAAAAATCAAGAATTAGAATAGACCCAACTAAGAGGCCCAGATACAGAAGTAGCACTCACATCACTGCTGCCAAGAATTCTGGGGACTAACCTGGGGGGAAAGACTCCCTTAGACCAACATTTAGGTATGCATCTGAAATTTTTTGCCACTTTCTATGCAACCATATGGGAGACAATTCTTCTCTTCTTGGTGAACACAGAATTTAAATAAGATTTACCCTTCTAAAGGGGCTGCAGTGAGTCTGCTCGGAAACACAGTCATAGCTGAAATGATGCCATACTGAAATATAAGAAGTTGCTTCTGTGCCATGTTATACTGTCCTCAGTAACTCCCTTGAGTTGATAGGATTAATTTGACCGACAATAAACATTTCCAAACTTTTCAGTACGGTTTTTTTTTCAGTAACCTATACCAAAGCTGTAAATGACAACTTTGTTAACAGCACAAGATAATGTAATTCAGCAATAGTAAGAGATCAGGAAAGATTAGTTAGATGATTATCTTTAGTCCTTGCTTTGAGACTATTTAATTGTTGTCATCAATTCCTTAGAGATTCTTCTGTGTGGAATGAATCCTGCCATTGCACCCAGGATCTAATTAGCACAGCCATCCTGCCAGTACATTTGTGGAGACCAAGGCATTGTCACAAACTCTGAGGCAAGCCTCAGTCAAAGGTGGCTAATCAATTAGTTTCAAACCTTTGACACATTCTTTCCTCTGAAGAACAAAGAGTATTTCTCAATCCCATTAACTGGCAACAGAGGTGAGAACTCTGACATCAAAATGCTTTAAAAAAAACTTTTGACAACCAAAAGTGAGTAGGAAATTATGAGTGTTTATTCATATGCGGTAGCTTTTCAGAGGGACATGAAAAAATGAATAGCAAGTCACTTCTTTCTCTCTAGCCCTTTTTGAACAGGCACACCAGCATCTTCCTTTTGTAATTCAAGGTAGTTTTATTGCTTCCCAAGAGACAAGGGAAGACATGTTTGTAGTGAAATTTGGTAAGGGAAAATATCTGGTTCATCTTAGCAATCCAGCAAAACAGCAGTAATGGTGTTAAAGTGAGAGACTTACCCTGTCTGTACAGTGTTGCAAGGCTGGGTTGCTATGACAAACCTGGAGAACAGTTTTCATCTTTAAACAGCCATGGCATAAAAAAATCTAAGACCATTGCAACAGCAAGCAACCAACTTGGGCCAATAGCTCAAAACCCATTCTAGAGATGAGGTGCACGTTTCTCATTTCCTGTATGTGGAATCAGCTGTCCAGTTTGCTCATCCTTTTCCTTGTCTGGCTGTGGTGAGAGAACAAATGTTTTGTATGGTCAGGGATATGTGAGCAGGGGCAGATCCCATGCAGCTCACAGCCCACATAAAGCTAGGAGCTTTACAGCACAAGGGAGAGATGAACGTTGTGGAGAGGACCTTGCTGTCTCTACATTTCTCCCAGGCATACCTTTGTTTTTTGGCAACAAGACTAAGGCATTTCTTCTCCTACTAGCTTTGATTCACTAAATAACAAAAGGAGCCTTTTCAAAGGATCTTTAATAATTTTAATACATTTCAAAAATTCTTGAGGTCTTGGTTGAGTCTCCAGTTTTTCTTGCCCTCTCCAAATATGCAGGACCTCATAGCAATTCAGACAGGAGGGTATGAAACTGCTGAAGTGTTAACCTCTTGCTGCATGGAAGCATTCATCATCCAGACAGTGAGTCAAGACATGAGCAATAAGACCATTTTCCTTCTCTCTCTTGATCTAATTGGGTGGGTTTTTTCTGACACAGTAATGAGTGGGATGCATGCAGCATGTTGGCTTTTTGTTATGCCTGTTTCAAAAAGAAGCAGCTCAAAGAACTTACTTATGGGGTGGTTGATACCCAGCCACACTCATCCTCCTCAAGCTAGGCAAAGGGAAGCTGGCTCTCTATTTTATTTTCATATTGTCTGAGCACTTCGACATCATTAATGAGACTTTCAGTAGCTGGATGTACGGTGTGGGAGGCAGTGGAAGAGGACAGAGAGAGAACTGAAATCACACCTTGGATGATATCAAGGGGCAAGGAGTGTTGGAAAGAAATGCATCAGTAGCTGACCCTGTGCATAAATGGGAACATGCAGATCATCAGCATGCTCAGATGATTATGCTGTTCTGTACCCCGACCACTATTTAGTACCTTCCCATCGTAAAAGATCTGTGCATGCCTAGCAAAGCAATGGACCAGTAGGAATCCTATTACTTCAGAAAATTACATTGCTTCAGGATATTAATAAACAACTATTCTTCACATGTGAAAAAGGAGTAATTAAAAAGATCAAGTAAGAATACACTTGAACAGCTTTATTGTGATCACACGAGCTTTTTTGGATCAGCTGGGTTTTTGGCCAAAGCCTCAGGCTATTTGGTAATGGCCCTAGTTATCCAAATTGCTGATAAACCCTGGAATCTTTTCATGTAACAGTTTTTATTGAGAAGCTGAGAAAGAAGTCCTTTCAAATCTCAGTGTTTTCTGCCACAAGAGAAGTTGTGTGCTAGTGGAAGCACATCTTTTACTAATAGTAGAGTTCTTTAAAAATTGCTGCCATGAAAGTACACATAGAAGAAGCTAGCAGAAACTCAGTGGCAAACCCAGGAACTCTGATACTGATAGAAGGAACACTGGGGCCTTTGAGAAGCTCCTGAAAGAAAGGGCTCTATGTGTGCAGATCAGAGAAGCCACCAATAAGCTCAGCACAGACTAGAGCCTGGGCAGAACAAATACAAAATGGAGAAACACTTCTCTGTGTCTAAACTGGCTGGGCTGCAGGAGTGAAAAGAGGTGTTGTTTCACGCCCACTGATGGACAGGTCCTGGCACCACAACAACAGGTCAAACAAGTATATATACTCTGACTACCATTCAGATCTTACTTAGGAGATGCTGATGTGTATGAGTTCAGGTACTTATGGTTCTTGACCTTATGTGCTTTGAAGGTGGAAATCCATCATATGCAGGATTTTTGTCAAAGAGATTTGTAGAGTGTGGGAGGGTAGGAAGTTTGCACACTGGCAAAAAGCTAGTGTGCAGGGTTTTAAGTTGGGCACAAGCTTCTAATTCTGGAGTACTTTCAAGTGGGAAACATGGTGCACATCTCTTTGCTGATAGAAAAACTCCCTTTTACTTATATATTCGTGCATTCTCATCATCCTTACTGGTAACAGCTTGCCTGTCACTTTCCCAATGTGGCAGGTTCCTCAGCCCCAGTTCCTGCTCTTGTTTGACTTCATTCTTACCACAGAAAGAAACTAGCCCCTCCCACTTATGTACCAGGAGAAAAAAACCATGAGTCTTAGAGACACACAATCTCTGATTGTCTGAAAATAAGCACAACTCACTGACATAGCATCATCATAGCTGGCTCTAAAAGCACCTGCTTGCTCTCTAGACTGCCCATTCCACGTTTCACCTGCTTCCCAGTGCAGCCACTGCAAGCCTGAGGACTCTGTGTTATTATTCAGTAATGCTGTGTGAAAATATTATTTGTCTGGTTACCCATGCCTGTGTTTGGGAAATGACTTTTCTGGGGCACTAACTTCATCAGCCTTTAGCAGAGCAAGTGTGTGGCTCCCAGGAGAAGAAGGTGCCAGCTCATGCTGAAGGAGGAGAGAGAAACACCGCAGACAATGGAAAATATAGGAAGCAGAAAGATGATTTGCTTCAATGGATTTAATTAGAAGACATTAACAATATTTTTCCACTTTGTCCTGCGGCTTTTTCTGCTTTGACATCATCTGAAAAGTAAGTTCAAAACAAAAAGCAAAATTCTAGACACTAGAAAAATTATCCTCTGAACCTTACCTTAGAATGCAGGACATTTCTACAGAAAGGACAAAGTCTGGGAAGCTACAATGCATGGGGTTCATGTGTCCAAGTCCTGACAGCAGGAGTTTTACAGGGGTGGCCTCTGTGACAAGAATTCAGGGGCTGCCCTTTGCCAGACACAGCCACCTCCAGCTCCAGAGAGAGAAATGGACTGCAAACTGGGTTAAGGCCATGATTAATACTAACTAAGGAGATTATTTAGCATGATGTTCTCCCATTTTGGGCAAACATCCTCTACAGGGGCTTTTCAATGATTACATAGAAGTAATAGAAGAGGCTCCTCATGAGTGAGCACTTGCTCAATTGCTACAAGTTAAGCATCTGTTCTAAGCTCTTCTAGACAGTGGGGAGAGGCCACTGTGGACAGCAATACATCCCATTCTAAGGCATTCACCTGGGACATCATGCTCTGAGGTATGCATTTCTCCCTATTGAATTCCAAGGACGAGATGACTGCCACCTCAGATGGAAACGATGGACAGTTTGAAAGCTAAAGCTTGGTAAGGCAAACTCACAGGTGAACCTGGTTATCCCTATAATGATACCAAATATTCCCAAACCTTTCTCCTCACCTGAACTCATCTCTTTCTCACTCTGATCTCTGTAAGTGACCATTGTGAAGTCCTTTATTTTTTTAAAAGCAGATACTTAATTACCCATTCTCACTCTAATTGATTCACTAAAACTAGAAAGCACTGAGGTTCCTCTTCCATCTCCCTCACTCTCTGTCTCTTCCCCCACCCAACCCTGCCTCCTCTTAGGCATAATCCATTCCTTCAACAGAAATGGAAACAACCATAAATTTGGGTTCAGTTCATGAAAGTTGGCAATAGCTGTGAGACAGTCTTCCTGCAATTCTCATTTCCCTACAAGACATTTGACACTTAGCTCTTTTTAAATGTGCCTATCACGTTGAGCAGACCAAAGATCAGTTTCACTATCTCTGATGACTAATATGAAAGACCTTCCACAGAGCTAATGGGCTTCCAGTCAGGATGATAACATTCACTACCTGTCCAAAATTATAATTTCAGCAGAGGAATGTACAGTAGGAATAGATGGGCTCTAGCAATGTTAAGGCTTGATGCCTCACCTTACTCACTATCCCTGTTTCCCCCTGTAATCTGCGGACCTTTCTCAGTGATGCTGCTAAAATAGATAATTCCTTCCAGGAAAAGGTCAAGGAATGAGCCTGGAATGTTTTTCTCTGCCCATTCTGAGCCACAGTGCAGTAAGAGTCATCTCCCAGCACCTATTCTGCTTGGGTTCTGGCCTGCCACCACAGATCCCCAACAATCTGAGGCCCTTGCAGACTACCTCCTTTCAGGGAGTTGGTGGGTCTAAGATGGCTGCAGGGTATTTAAATCTCATTGGCTAGGCATAGTTTTGGAGAAAATTTTCTTTTTTCTGATGAGAATTAAGATTTTAAGAAACCTCCAAGAATGAGTTTTCATCAGGTGTCACTTTATGACAATCTAAAGAAAGGATGCCAGTAGCTGTGTGTTGGGACAATCTGTGAAACTGAACACCAGGTATGTTTCTTGCAGCAGAGAAGGGGAAAAGACTGAAAGAGAAAGGAGCCAAGGCAGAGAGTGTGAAGGTCCACAGCTGTCAGAGTCAATGCACAAGGATAAAGCATAATGCTGTGTAAAAATATTATCCCCTTAGTATTTTTCTGGTATGTACTATCTAGAAGACTACAGTGACTTTGTCTTTTAGCCATTACATTAAAATTTTATAGCTCTATCCCAGCATCTCAAGTTCTTTCCAGTCCTGGCACTCCCATAGCAACTGTTTCCTTCACTGCAGAAGATTAAAATCGTAACATAATCTTCTGCTGGGCTTTGAGCAGAGCAGTTGTGTTGTGGTTTGAACAATAGACCCCATTCAATTTCTACCTTACAGTATGACATAAGACTCAGATATATTCCTTAGATTCAGGATGGATCAGGAGGAAATTTGAAGTAGAAAATATGGATTTGTGGTAGAGTGATTTCTGTGACTACCAAAAGTGGCGGGGAAGGGATATGAGGGGAGGGAGACACAGCCATCAGTGTTAAAAGCCCAGACTTGCTCCATCCTTTATATGCGGTAGAGATAAATCACTGCCTGGACTTAGGAAGGAGAAAAAACCCACCACAGCTGAAAATGTGTAGCAGGAATGCCATGGTACAAGAAAATGTACATACTATGTTTCAACAAGGGTCCACTTATACAGCCAGAACTCGCTGCTCTGAGGAGATTACAAGAATTAAATGATTCTGTCTCTGGTAGCAACTTTCAACCATCAACAGTTTAGGGACATCATTAAACCAAGCTTGCATTTGGGTTGTCATATTTAGCTCCTCTCTACGAATGGATGTAATATTTTCTTTTTTTAAATCCTGTTATATTTCTCATTTTCAATTCTTTTGCATCAGACATGATGCTTGAGAACAGATGCAACCTGCACACAGAACCACCACAACACACCTGAAACTGTGACAAGGATTTCATAAGACCTGCAAAGCCTTACATCCCTCCTTCTCTGATGAGCTGCTAGGGTAACTTGCCAAATCCCACTCCTATTGGGCTTCTCTGAACACTGGCTGAGATGGGTGCAAATGTCACACCTTCTTCTGAGTTTTCATTTTGCAGCATCACTCCTCAGGTGCTCTTTCAACAACAGCTAGAGACTGAGCTACTGCATTAAGATTAAATTTCAGAGAGCAGGAAAGAAAGTGAGCATTGTGGATGGATGTGAGCTTTCCTTAATCTGAAGGACAACTTGTTCAGTAAAAAGGTTATTATTTAACCAAATGTAGCACAGTTAAATATTCTGTTAATAGCTGATTTTATTTATTCAAAGATATATGCATAGGGATAACTCTACAGCCAGATGGAAATCTGAGTTCTGCCTTTATTCAGATTCAGCAAAGATGGAGTCCTGGAGGAAATGCCTTCTAACTGGTTTCTCTCATTCAAAGCTGTAGTACAGAGTTGGGACATATGCTTAGAGAAACACTTTGGTGCACAATCTTCCCATTCTGTGTATTTTAAATTTTTTAAGCTTTTAAAATAATCAAATGGCTCTTCAACATTTAGTGAAATCAGTTCTTTTCAAGTCTGCATTTGTCACCTCTGTCTCTTTTCTAGGCAAAACTGAAATGGTTTTTCAGCGTGCGCCTGTCAGGAATATTGGTAATTTACAACTGGCAAGCAAAAAAAAACTCAGAAACACATCAGCTCTTTGGCATGTTTTGGAAGTGTATAATTAAAAAGAAAAAAAAAAAAAAAGCCTTTGACATTTCACTAAATTCATACCAAATAAACATAAAATCTATCCTATACATTTACCATGCTGTTCTTTATAACTGAGTTAAGTGTTGTCATAAGACTTTCCTGAGCTTACTTAATACTGATTTGAACACACAGACACAGGTCAGAAATTACTTTCTGATTTTCCAGATGTATTAATTTCTAATTACTATGCTTACTCTTTTCTGAGGTAACCACATCCATATCCTAGAACAATTTATATTTTATAAATATTAAAGACATTGAGGACACATTGTATTTATTACTTTGTGTCCTCTGATCTCAAACCTTCATTTCTTAGTATATTTCTTAATATAAGATTGCATTTTCAGCTGTGGTTCAAGCTGACTTAATGCTCCAAAAAAGATCAATCAATTCCAATTAACATTAATTAAAGTCTCTCAGTGATTTCTCTCAGCAGGGGATCAGTCTTGGGACTCTCCTATTTCTTCTTCTCATCTCTATTAAGCTGAATAATTTTTATAAACATCACTCTGCTAATCTCTTCGGAGCACTTGCACAAGACAGTCTGTTTTGCCTAGTCTGACAAGATCTAATGTACATGAGTGCTTTGCCTTTCTCCACACCACATGAATAGTGTCTCAATCAGATTCCTTCTTTTCTTGCAGTATTGGAAATCAGTGGGATTACCTACTCATGCTGAAAAGCCATACAGTTAAGCAGGTGTTCAAGGAACATGGAGTTTTTCCAGCTTTCCCAGTAAATTGCTGTATCATCTTGATGACGTCACTTAACTCATTTTGCCTCCACATTCTTTGTCTTTTCTCAGCTATCCCGAGCTCACAATTTTTTTGACATTCCCTAACACCACAGAAATCAACAGTACTTTTGCTTTACCTTTGGCTTTAACAAAATCCTCAAACTTTTGCTGTTTTGAAAAAAAAACTTTACATGTTTGATTTTTTTCTTCCTCAGAGGCTGAATTAATTTGTTTTAGTGAAATCAAGGCATTCCACTTACACTGATCTTTTTACTTGCCATCAACAAGTCCTCATCTGAAGAGCTACTTCAGCATAGAAGAAAACTGTTTACTGAGACAGGGAATTATCATCAGGCCACAAGCATTTGGTTCTTCTGTTGCTAGATGAAATCTCTTTCAAACAGATGTATTTTCTTCAAGGGTCTTCAACATCAGTGTTTTCAGCAACATTTTCTCCTCTGGCAAGGGGTTGATGGGACTTTCAGAGCTACCCACAGCATACATTCTTTTTGCTGAACAGTGATTTTGCTTTAGGTTTCCAATGCTCCTTTGACCAGAGCAGAGATACACTTTAGGCAGTCACTTTAAATTTGACTAAAATTCAACCTGCACCTCTCTGATCCTCTAGGAGAGGTGAAGAATTTAGTCCAATGAGGCTACAAGATTCTGCTCCTTCCCCTCTCCTCACTCATATCAGGAAAGGGGAAAAGCAACCTGAAACCCATTCATATTTCAGAAAGGTTGGTGATACAATAAGCATCAGTGGCATGGGGATAGCTAAGCGAAGAGAAGTCATTAGCAAGCAGAGCTGGTCTCCTATCCTAACATAATCCAAACATAATTAAGTGTTTCATTGTTTCCTTTATTTGTCTGAGAGAATGCAAGGCAATTTCCAACTGTAGGAAACATTTTTATCATTAAATGCCTTTTCCCCCTTTTTCTTTCTTTTTAAAATAATATATAATTTTAATGAGATTCAACAATAGTTTTCAGTAAAGCTGCAATTTTTCAAAAAATTGGATCTGCCTTTATTTCCATCACTGAACCACAGGTTTGATGGCTGAAATGAAATCCACAGCCATTTTTATGCCACATGATGATTCACATGAATTTTTCATGGGATGTAATTGCTCTTAATCTGTCCTGCAGAAAAGGAAAAAGATTTTCTGCTCTTTCAATACACAACTGTCTATCTCCTTAATAAAAATATTCAGCCAAGGACTAATCATCCACAAGACTTAAAAGCTACCTATTTGAAAAGGATTCTGTTGGCAAAACCGCTATTTCTTTTGTAAGTATTTCAGGCTAACAATTCAGAAGAGATAATACACCAAGCCTAAGAATGTGCTATTAAATTATGAACCAAACTTCTAACCTCATACAAGAATCAGTTCTTCCAACCCCATATCATGAATTGCAGGCTTGCTGGCTCTATGTATCTGTATTTCTGTTAGTGATGTAGCCATCCAGATGGCCTGATATCTGGTATCTACAGTCTTAGTCATCCAAGTTTCCTCTTTTCACATCAGCACTGTTATCCAGCATCATCTTTGGCTGTGAATGACTTTTAAGAATTTTCATCTCACATCCATTGTTTGTGTCTTCTGTATCTGGAAAAAACCTTCCAGCATTATTAACAGTTGTGCAAAACACATTTAATAACCAATTAATATTATTGGAACTATTCTTTTTTTGGGACTGTTTGTTTTTTTCTTTAAATAAACATCTTATTGCCTTTAATTCTGCCAATTCTATAGTTCTGCTTCAGATCTTATTCTTCCATTACAAATCTTTTATTCTTCCATTACATTTTTATCATAATCTTGATGGTATTACTATTTCACCTTCTCTTAATTCCAGTGTATGTTCTATTTTTAACACTGAATTCTTTTTCCCTCCAAGAGTGTCAGGATTTTTGCATAATGTGGGCATGCAGACCAAAAAATTTCTTCAACAGTTTCAAATTATTAATTATGTTTTCCTAGTTAAATATGATGTTCTAGCTCATTTAGCCCATTATTGTTTTGAACATTCTAAAGCAACCCACCAGAATATTTAAACCCAGCCTTGCAAACATATTTAGGCCATAATCAATTGAATCTGAGACTAATCTGCCAAGTATTAAGATGGATTCCTACTTATCTGTCAAGATGAGGCCTTAAGATAGAATTTTGCTGTGACTGGCAGCTGCCCAATTGGCTACTGGAACAAGTGGCAGAGACCTACCAATATGCACACACATTGAAGTTCCTTGCATGAGTTACTGACACAAGTAAAACAAAATTCATCAGACTTAGAGAGGACTTAGAGAGTTGAAAAACAGAGAAAATATTGGCAACTCTTTTTAATATATTGTGAACGTCTCCAATCACGTAAGATTATATTACATATAATATCAGTTTATGACATTTTATTATCAGTTGACAGTGATATTGTTTCAAGAAAGTAAAATCACCTACAAGCTGTGTGAAAAGCAATCACGGAGCACAAAGACTGATACCCTGTGTCAGATAAACCATAAGAAACCATCCCATGAACACATACACCAACAAAACATGTTTAACTATCCACACAGAAAGCATTGACAAGCTTCTTCCTTTGCACTTTGTGGAATATACAAGGCAAGAAAACCCTGCACTTTTTCCAAAGACTGTGCTGGTTCAGAACAAAGAATCAGAACACAGCAGTTCTTACAGATTCAAAAGACTTGAAAAAACAGCCTTCAAGTGGAAAAGACAAAAAATAATTGGATTAGCATAACAATACAATTGTTATTGTATTGATGTATAAATTGTACATATATATGTACAACATATTGATGTATAAATTGTACATATGTAAACGTCTTGATCTATAAATTTTCCTTTAAACAAGTTAAATACTGTAGGACATTTCTCTGAAGTTTCTAAATAAAATTATAAATAAAACTGTCAGATATTTTGAATTGTAGATGACATTTTGGGTTTTCTAAGTGGAAAAATATCCATGCATTTATTATCTTGTTTAAGCTTATAATCAGCAACCTACTGTGATTTTGAATTAATTGACATACTTTACTTTTTTTTCCAGCTCTGAGAGCAGTGTGGAATCCAAATTTGATAAGGGTCATAGACTCAAAAGAAGTTTTTACCTGTTCTTGTTACGCTCTGTGATGGTCTCCATACTGGGATGTCTTCTTAAATGAATAGTGTAGCACAGGGGATAGAAAGCATGACAGATTTAAGTTCTGCTGTCATTATCAGGATAGCACTCTAAAGCAGAATGATTAACACTTCTTTATCACAGTATGTTTCTCTTAGCTGCAGTATCATCTTTCTAAAATGTTCTGCCTCCCAGATCAAGGCAACCAACTGACTACAGGAGCCAGAGAAGGGCCTGCACCATCACAAAACAGTTATTCAAGTAGGATGGAAGAAATCACCAATCTGTAGCCCAAGCCCTGCCATGCTCCTAGACCACACCACACCCCCTCTCTGCATCTGCTTCTCCTGTCACTTTTCCCAGCTCTCTAGCAGTGCCCACAAGACAGAGGTAACCCTGACAAGAAGCATATGCTGCCCTTCCCCCGCAGGATTGTGGAGACCACATCAACAGTCTCATAGCTTTATCTCACACAAGAGATGGAAACAGGAGCCAGTCTGAGATCATAAAATCACAGAGTCATCATTAACATTGGCAAAGACCTCACAGATCAACAGTCCAACCATTTACCTTGCACCAAGGTCTTCAGCTCTAAACCATATCCCCATGTGCCACATCCAAACGTGTGTTTAACACTTATGGGGATCCTCTTCTCCAGGCTACACTGGAGGTGAATGCTTCATAAATGTTACTTCACCTTTCACACTGTCACACCCACCTGAGGCTGCCCGCTAGGGCAAAATTTACTGCAATTCTCAGATTATAAAGCCACTGAAATTCCTGAATTTTCACAAGCACTACCCATGAATACAAATGAGGTTCTTGCCTTTAAGTTTCTACTTTTGTAAACCAGAAACCATCAGAAGTTTTAGCCACTGTGATTAGGACCATACTGAATGCAAGACTGGAGGTCTTCAAAGGAGCTGAGCTGCATTAAATAGTGTAATTGCTAGAAGGTGCATAGATTACCTTTTTAATTAGACTTGTGATAACAGTGTTCTATTATCAAAACCATGATAAAACAGTCCAACATAGCCTTTTGTTAGCTCTGCACCAGCTTATAAATTAGTCTGCTTCACAGGCATCATGTTGTGCAGCTTCCAGTTTGATTTTTCATTCATATAGTGATGTTGTTCACTGTGCCCTTGAGAACAGTAAAGTCAGGGAGACCTGGCATCTCCTAGTGAGACCCAGGTGCTTTAATAACTATTACTGCACTTAGCCAACACTTCAGAGCTTTCAGGTTTGATTTTAATTAGAGGAGCTGTGACATTTTTAGTATCTTTTAAGCAACCTCTTTACTTCACAATCACGATGCTCTGATTACAGAAGACTCAGCAAACAGGCACTGTGCAATGCTGCTGTAAGATAACTGCAGTAGGAAGAGCCATAGTTTTGTCCTATGGGGCTTTTACCAGACTCCTTCAAAGCTGTACTTACCTAGAGTAAAGCTTTGAGCTTTTTATTTTGGATTTCTTTGTCAGAACTGCGTACAAAGTTACATGTGCACAACAGTGCAAAGCTTACCACATTGCTTCTGAGTCATCACTGAGCAAATGTCAAGAAATTCTCCTAAAAAAAGTAGGGTTACATTTTTTGTTAAAAGCTTGCAGGCTGTATGAGTGAGGTAACAGAATGGATTTCATGCTGTTTGGTGCTATTGGAACAGACAAAACACCTGCAGTGGTTTTGCTGTATCTCAACTACCTGCACCTTCCATAAATCAACAGCTGGTTCCATATCACATGAGATTTGGGTGGAATTGAAGAATTTTTACATTTAGATTTTGAACTAAAAACTTAAATTTATTTCTAAACTACTTCCCACAACTAGAGGTAAACAGTCCATGTCAGCCAAATATATAACTTCACTAAACTTGAGGTATACCTTTTTCATTCCTGGACATCCTGAACTAAAAGCAGATGACAAATCAAAGACAGTTCTTCATACAGGTATTGTGGTTATACCAGTACTCTTATTTACACTGTTCTGTGGTGAAGACACTTGCCAAGATACCTGTTGTAGAATTAGACATGGAACAGCTTCACAATATCATCTCCTACTAGGATTTCAAATACCAGTTTTGTCTGCCTCAATAACATGTATAAATAATATAAGAAAAACACAAGGGATGCCCAAAGCACCAGGACTGGGAAAAAAGTTGTCTCAAAATTGCCCAAATGGTGACACTTCCTTAAAAAACTGTCACTGAGCTTAAAACTTTTCACTGAAGAACTTTCACCAAAGGTATGGTTTCATAACTGTCTTAAACAGATTTAACTTACTTTAATGGGTTCAAACTCCATGTTACTGTCAGGTATTTGCTCTTGTTACCTGTTCCATGGCATCTCTAACATACATCCATTCATGTATGGATCCTTAAACTAAACAAAAGAGACAAAGAGTTTAGACACCATGTGGGAGTGCAGAATTTAAGGCCTGCTTTCTGTCCCTTTCCTGATGTCTGTGTAAGCACTCTCAGTATCCAAAAGTCCCAGATTTGCCCTTGAGAAACAGCTGTATTTGTCTGAGAGAAGACGCCTGTTGGAAACCCAGAACCATTCAGCAGAAGGAAAGAACACAGTCTTGTTTGTTTTGAAATCTAATTTTGGATTTGGGAGGCAAGAAGAGATAAGAATCAGAGCTGGAGACATGAACCAACCATTTTATTTCAACCTCACAAGTGAACAGCCAGAAGGCAGAAGAGAAAAATCAATACAAATGTTGGTCTGTTGAGTTCTCTCATAATCTGTGATTTCTTTTGCCTTATCACTGTGATGGCTTCTGCCAACCAAATTCACCCACAGATTCTTGTAAAAAATATTGCTGATCAGACCCATGACCTCAGTTTCTGGAAGGGGCCAGAAGATACAAAATGCCTTTTACACAGGCTCCAGTGTGACATGTCAGAATGAGAGGCAGATTATGGGTAGTGTGACAGGCCTCTCTCCTTGACACTCACTGAGCCTGTCAAATGAGGCTGAGTGCTAAACCACTGAGAAAATTGAAGCTTAAACGAGGGACTGCACACACTTGTCAAGGGAAAGAGCCTTCAGAGTAGTCCTGAACCAGTTAGGTTCCTGCTCCTTCCTTCACACTGTCAGATGCCCTGCAGGACAGGGATATCTTTATCTCTGGGCATAGCTTTCCAGCTTCTTATTTTGACATTCTCCCACTACCTTCAAAGGGAAGCTCTAAAGGGAAGCCCTTACCTCTCTCCACCTCCAAATCTACACCTAAAGCATACGGCACCACAAAATTTGCTTTGAACCACTTGTCAGACCCCCAGTCTGAATGACAGAAGAATGGACATTCATCCAAAAGAGGACCAGTGCTTTTCCATTTGTTTCTGTTTGCAGATCACCCTTCCCTAGCAAACATCTTGGAGGAAGAAAGGATGCTTTCACCATGCACTGAAATTTGACAACAGCACATCGCTTTCCTTTGCCTTTCCTTTCCTGTAAAAAATGAAACTTATTTTTATACTAATCCTACATTTAAAGCCATTCCTTTGGGTTGGAATGATCACTTTTCAAACCCCTGTAGAGAGATATACAGCCTTCTCACTGTCCAAGTCACACTCCTCTAGCAAGAGCTTAACATAAATTCCCCCCTGCCACTCTCAGTTTGATCTGTGGTCCTCAATTCCTCCTCTGGAATCCATCTTCTTTCTTTCTAAGGCAAGGAAGAAAGGCAAATGAAGACTAAGAGCACGCATCAAGACAGAGATTGTTTCAGGACCACATACAGGTTATTGCCTTTTTTATTGAAAGCTAGGATGAAAACCTACTCTCTGTAATAGAAAGGATAGATTTGAAAAGGCTGGAAGACCAGATGGCACATGGATAGGAGGTAGTGGTGATGTACTCCCTAATTTACAAAGCACCATCAAACTTTCAGGAGTTAACTAAAATGCTTTTATTAGGCAACATCAGATTGACAGGGCCCTGTGTGAAGTGAAGGAACTGTTCTCTCACATTTCCATAAGACTCTGTCATGTCCAAGGCTTTGAATCTCCAATCAAGCATGCCTCAAAAATATCTTTCTCTGTTTGTTTGTTATAACTATCCATTCATCTCTCATATCAGAGCTGACCAGAAGCAAAAACACTGCAGAGAAGAGTTATGGTATTAGCAATAAGGTATGGATGGAGACTGTCTCAGAAAACTTGGTCTCCTAAAACTTGCAGCCTCCCTTCTGGATGAAAAGTCAGCTAAATTTTAAAAAAAATTTGAATTGCCAACTTGAGCTAAACCTCCATGTTACTGGAAAATAACTCAAAGTAGGCAGGGGCAGAAATGTCTTGTCATTCAACCAGAGATTTTCTTCAGAAATTGGAGGTGATGCCCTTACTTCATAGAAGGCAGCTTACTAGATCTTTCCCTTATGAAGAAACCTAATCATCACCTGCAAATTACAGTGCATGGAAAACTGTGATTACAACACCAGAAGGTAGGAAGTGAGAATTTTCTAGCCATATATGCAGCTGTATCAAGCACACAGACATATTGAAGCTGATCCTCTGCTTCTCTGCATCCCTGTTTTTCCACCTTTGCCTTTGCAGGCTGGGTTTATAGTTTAAATTAGTAGGTTCTGCCTATAGCATCTTAGTCATTCATTAAACAGAAGAAAGAAATGCATTCAGCACCATCCACAAGTCAGCATCCAGGGATTCATCAGAAACCTCAGAATATGAGGGAACAGTTGAGGGATTTTCAAGAAATATACACTGGGATGCTTCTATCCCCAAAACAACTTCGCAATTGCTGGAATAAAATTTCAATCAGGCATGCAAGTCCTGATTAAAAAACACCTAGAAACCCCATCGTGCTTTCTGTATTATCCAGGGGCAGTTTATCGGCTGCTTTTCTCACATCAGGCCTTGGACTATTTCTGTCTCTGGCTGAAGAATCCTTCCTCTAATTTACAGTCAGCCCATTAAACAAGGAGACAGAATTTACATCCCTACAACTGAGCATGACAGAAATAATCCAGCAGCTGTAAAATTAATAGTGAGATCCTACTGAAGTCTATGGTGCTGGTTTTAAAAGTAAACTCATCCCTGTTACAACCTTAATTTTCTAAGGGGCTGCTGGGAGGTCTGGCTTGGAACCAAGAGCAGGAAAACACTGTACATACTCCACAGTACTTGGTTTACACTGAGAATCTTGTAAAGACCATGTCAACAGTTTCAGAAAATGATGGGAAAATTGAATGTGGTGGCCTGCAGCTGAAAGGCTGCATTCTTCCTCCTTCCATCCTAACCATGGAGAAGAAATTCCTCCATGTAGCCTTCCTCTCAAATGAATAACCTGAGTCTGTGCTTCCCAACAGGAGCAGATGTAGAGACAGGATTCAAGGCTGTACTTAAAGGGAAAGTAGAGAACCCTAGAAAATCACAGACAACATAAATTATGAAAGAGCAACTGTTTCCCCACAATTCCCTTCTTCTCTTCCAGCAGCAGCCAGTCTGTCTTCCCCAAACTCCCACACGGTCAGAGGAAGGCCACAGTCTTTCTCCCACATCAGCAAGAGGATTACCCTGGCCTGGATCCCCAGAGAAGGCACTTTGCCCTAGAGTCTGGTAAGGTTAAGCTGGCACTATCCATGATGATCTCAAAACCCTTGAGATCCTCAGGAAGGCCATATGAATTTCCAGTCACTATGAATGGGGCATGCAAACTGTCCTTTCCTTTCCCAGTTAAACCATAAGCAGCAAGCATCTGTGGGGAATGTAGACACAAAGCAAGCAAGGCTGCACAACTTTGACAAGTAAAGCATGGTTCAAAAATTATCACCATGTCCCATACATGAACTCAGACCTGGCCTTGGATGAGCCCTGCTTGTTTCAGGCATGAGCTGACTAATTGTCTCTGACAGTCTTAAATCCCAGGCTGATGAAACTGAAAACACTGCCAGAAGAGATGCAGAGCTTCATGGTGATGCCAGGACAAAGTCACATCTTGCTCTAAGGAAGCTCTAAGGAAGCACCAGCATTTCAAATGCTGAGCCTGGCTCTCATGACTTTCATCAGAAAAGAATGATGCATCCATTAGCTGAGCCATGAAGGTGCCAGGCACAACTCCACTGGTCTCATTAATTCCTGGTGAGTTATCTGATCATTCAGGACTCAGATAACAAACTGCCAAAAGAAGAGACATAATGTGGCTACTGCCTGATTTGAAGCAGTAATGGGAGCTCTTTGGCTACAGCGAAAATGGAACCGACCTTTTAATCTTGTTTGCTGACCTTCAGAGTCCTTGAATTAGCTTGTCATAAAAAAGAATCAACAACTGAACAACACTTCCCTTTGCATCTGATTCGTAAACTAGGAAAAAGAAATTTACATGAAAAAAATGGTGGAGCTGCACTTATTAGAGGCAGTAGTACTGATCAAATTACTCTCTTGAAATTGTCTGCATTTTGAGGCTGACACAAGTAGTAAGATCCAGAAGGATCCAAAGGACAGAGCTGTCTACTTTCAAAGATGAACTGAAAGATTTGAAGTGGTTGTGTTGGAAAAAATTCAGAACTCCTCCAGCCACTTAGACAAATTTTGTACCATCCTAAGTTTTTTTTCCCTCAAGGAAACAGTATTTTATTCCCCAAAGCAGCAGAGCAGCAAATAACCTCCTCTGCTTTTTGGTGTTTTCCCTTGTTTTTTTTCTTGGTTTTAACCAAGAAAAGATTCCATGTAGTCCTAGCTCTACTGGCTAAAGGAAGTCCAAGTGGACAGGAGTGGGGATGACAACCAATTCTAGAGACCAGTGGCAATGCAAAGATGGGTCCTTCAGACCTTCTAGGATGGCCTTCAATTTTAAGTTCTTCGGTCTGCTCCTTGTGGAGATGTCCATGTTTTCAGGAGGAGAAGAAACCCCATTTACACAAGGGTTAGACTATATCACCAGGCCTTCAGCACAGAAATGTGGTTCCCTACTCAACCACTGCATGATTTTGGGCAAACTGCCCAATTTCTCCATCTTTAAATCACATAAAATAACGCTAAGTAAAAATTAATAATAATCATTATTAATTAAGAATTACTATTTAATATGGTCTGTATTGTATTATACATTATACAATCTATATCATTTACATACAAAGAATATAAATCATTAAACTAATTAATAATAATTTAAAAATTAGATTTTGAAGATCTCTTGGGAAAAAAGCCCTTCCTCTGTGCTCCTGGTCTTACTGGCTGATGTGAATAAGATTCAGCCACATTTACAAGCACAAAGAGTCATCAGAAAGTCAGAAACAGAGCTAAATGGTATTTCAGAGGTGAATGCACTGGTAATGGAAAAGAACTTGCAGATGATCATTTGTTGAGGTACGTATTTTGTGTCTTTCCAAGCACCTGAGCCAAATGCTTGGATTTTCAACGAGTCACACTCAGGAAGGTCTGAGACACCTTTTAGACACCCTTCCTAGTTAAATCATAGCACTAATAATGGAATGTCGTATGTTTGGGTTTATTTTGAACCCAGTCCTGAGTGGTTGAACCCCTCAGTCCACGTCAGCAGCGTGCACAGATTTTGTCAGCGAATAAGACAAAAGTTGTTTAAGTGAGGATTTCAGCTGAATCACTGTACAGGACACCCTAGTCAGTGAGTAACAGTAAAATAGGCTGCATTTCAAGAGACATTTCAGTAACTTCAGAAGCATCATCCACTGGGATTTTGTTAGCAAGTATCCAAAGTGACATCTACTGGTGTAGATTTGGACTAGCGCAAGACACAGAAATCAAGTTAGAGCAAGGCAGAGCTGCACAAAGAAGCAGACTAATGAGCCCCAAATGTACTAGTGGGGTAGTCAGCACCTGCTGGGATCTGCTGAATAATTGAACTCTAACTATTATGGAAGCAGATGAAAATGATGCCCGATTTCTTCTGAGCTCCAATGGTTTGCTAAAGGTGCCTTTCCCACTATGAATTTTAAAAAGTGGCCTACTGCTACAGCAAAGGAAGGAATGCATGCAGTTTTTCCCATATGGGAAGTTCTGTTAGTTTAAAGCCAAGAGATAAGGCCTGGCACAGATATTTTCATTCAGACTCCCCGTGGAATTCTATAGATCTACATGGTTGGATTCACTAAGACCAAGACATATCCTGGGACTTCTAAGGCAATATAAAGATGAAACTTCTCAATTTAGGTAGGAAGAGAATTCTCTAAAATCACTCAGAAGTAGACTTATATGTTCAATAATGGAGGTCTTTGGAGGTCCTTAGCAGGAACATCAATCCCTGTTCTGTGCTGAAAACCACATCTGCAAAGGCACCACTTCTCTCTCAACTTGAAAAAGAGACTGCTAAACTTGGATATATCCAGATAACTTAATTAATTTTTCAATTTGTGATTGTATTTCTTCTTACTGGAGTAGGCCAGTTTGTTCACCCTTTCACAAAAAAACAGTCACTGCCTTACAGACAAGGGGATGCTTTTGGAGATATAAACCAGAAAATGATACTTTGTCTGGAATTTCCTAAGGCTGGAAGCACTAAAGAAGTGGCGGAATTAGTAAAAATGCAAAGGGCAGCAGTTTGGAAATAAGTTTGATGCTAAAAATCTGTACTTAAAGCTATGGAAAAAACTGATAATAATGCCTTGAGAAGCCACCTAAAAACAGAGATTAGACAAGAATAAGGGAATAAAAGTAGGTATTTATTTGAAGGGCTTTCAAAGGTAACCCCTGGGGAGCCAGAGGCTATTCCCAAAATGGACCCCAAGATGGACGACAGGTCACGAGTTCATCACACTTTTAAAGATTTGGTTCATTTGCATATCAGGGTTAATTCTCCAATTAAAGCTTCAGTTTAATGATGAAATTTCCCCTCTGCTTGCCCCCCTTAGAGGCTCTTTGGATTATACTTTTTGGGCCTAGGATGGTCTGGGTGACCTTGGAGAGCAGGCCTGGAGAGGCTTTGTAATGTGTACTTAGCATGAGACAGCAGAAATTAACAGGCTACAAGAAACTTCAGAGTTACAGACTAAGCAGTACAGAATTTGAAGTTAAGGCATCAATAACAGAAACTCCAAAATCTGACTCAGACAACATAGGCCAATCAGGACATCCTTGCATACAACTGGTTGAGGGTAGAAGTTCTGACAGAAGGTCTGAAATCTAGTCCAGGTCAAATCACTGCATCCCCTTGGAAGCCTTTGAATACCAGTACGAAATTATCTGAAGGGTTATAATGCTCTTAAATCACAATGCAAACGTGTTTCTTTCTTCCAAATCTGCCTAGACTTCCTACAGCCTGTCTCCAATAACCAAAGTATCAAATGTGGGCAGAACACAAAGGATGTTGCCCTTGCAGTGTTCTTCTTCCAGAACAGCCTGTGATTTAAATTCTGCAAAGAGTGCAATTGTTATCAGTTTTCACCGTTGGTGTTGTTATGACTGTTCCCACTCATCCCACTCATCCATTTCACTACATGGAAGGCACAATGTAATCCCTGTCTTGCAAAGATTCATACTGGGAGTGAGAGCCAACTCTTTTGCTTTCTCATAGCTGGAGGACCTGTCACCCAGTTTTAAACACTTTTGCCTATACCACGAAGAGAATCTGCACTGAACTAAATTAAATAAATTACTTTTACTTTGTTTTTTATCCTGAATTATAAAAATCCATTACAGAAGAAGAGTCCAGTTAATGATACCTTTCCATATGCACAATACATATAGATCTCTCAAAATCTATCTTAAGGCCCCAATACTGAATGGTAGACTTCATCTTCATTAGATCACAAGGGCTGGATAAAAATTCACATCACTGGTTAATTATCAATTATTTAAAAGACTTGAGATCAGACAGAATCTTCATGTTCATCATAATATTTTTATCTTTCGAATTACAGAACATGATTCGTTGCTGAGGAAAATATTTTCTTTGAGATCTTTCATATCTTGGCATGCAAATAATACAATTTCTACACTTTCTTATTTGCCAATAGTCTCCAATGATAAATGTACTATCTATTTCTTCCTCACGAGGCAAAACTGCACTATCAAAATTATACTTTCAGGCAGTGAAATTTCAATCCTTTGTACAGGGATTTTTAAAGCCCTTGGCAGTATCTGCATCTGAAGTTATACAAGAATAAAACACCGCATAACACTGAAGAGTTTAGTTAACAGTGTGAAGCTATTTTATATCAACAAAGTTTTATCAAAATTAAGTTTGCACTCCTGAGCTGGGAGTTCAGTTTCAAATCTCTGATATTGCTGAAGAACAGACCCAGTTCACATTCTGCTATTTTTCCTGCCCTAAAACAGGATTTTAGCAGCTATGCACCAGTTACATAAGGAAATATGCTAATGAAATATTAAAATTAAATAATTATATGATGTTGCATCTTGATTATCTGACATAAAAATCTAGGACTGCAGATATAAATCCTGACTCCCTTTTTGTCTGAGTGATTTAGTGCTAAAAGTAAGTTCAACAATCAGATTCAAAAAAATAATTAAAGAGCGGGGGGGGGGGGTGGTTGGAAAGAAAGAGTTTATTATGAGAAGACTTTCCCACTGGAAAAATTCAAGACATTAACTTAGGACCATTCTTGTTGCCAGCAACCCAAATGTTCATACATTCTTAAAAAAAGTAAATTCCAATATCATCTACCATGGGCCACGGAAGACCAGAAAATTACATCTCTTAAATATCTACAAGGAACTCAATAGTTTTCATGGTTTTCCAAGACACAGAGTGCTTGTGTCCAGCTCTGGGTCCTTCTCAGGACACAGACCTGCTGAAGCAAGTTCAGAGGAGAGTCACAAAGGGCTAAGGAACCTCTCCTAGGAAGGCAGGCTGGGATGATTGAGGTTCCTCAGTATAGAGAAGAGAAGGCTTGAGGGACACTTCAAGCATCCTTCCAGTACTGAAAGGGGGCTACAAGAAGGCTGAAAAGGGACATATACAAGGCCTTGGAATGATACAAGGGGGAATGGCTTGAAAGAGGGCAGGTTTATACACAGGTAGAAATTCTTTACTGTGAGGGTGGTGAGGCACTAGCACAGGTTGCCCAGAGAAGTTGTGGATGCCCCAATCCTGACTGTACTCAATGTCAGGTTAGATGAGGCTTTGAGCAACCTGGTCTAGATGGAGGTGTCCCTGCCCATGAAAGGGGGGGGGTTGGAACTTGATGGTCTTTAAGGTGCCTTCTAACCCAAACCCTTCTATGACTCTGGCCAATTTCAAATACTGCAGAGAATCTTACTGCATGATCACTGAGAGCATTAAATAGCCCAGTAAGATATATGGGAAGAATTAGTGGCACACACCCAGAGACAGCAGGGACTCAAACAGAGCCAGGGCTGCACATTCTCGTGCTGTGTAATATGCTGCCTGCAGGAAAAAAACCTCAAACACAGATTTTGCCATTCCTTTATTGCCTGCAAAGACATAAGCAGTCCTTAGCATTTCTTGCTGTGCCACTGAGGCACACAGATGCAATAAATTGTTAACACTCTTCTGCCACCAAAGCTTTAATCACATAATAACCCTTCTGCATTCATACCTTGCAAACAGAAGAAAACTAAACAAAACTCTGTCCCCCACCCTGATAAATATCAGAGGAAACCATGCTTGAGATGAACTCAGCTATGTTAGTGAAAGCATAGTAATAATGACAACAGAGAATTAGACCCTCAGATGAGGAAATTCATTATATTGCCATCAAAATTTTGATATTGCATAGTAAATGAGCTTGAAAACATATGTTGCAAGACACGTCAGAGATTAAACACTCAACATCTGTTTATTAGAAAAACAATTAACTTAGTCTTATGCAATGGGAGAGTTGAGGCTCCTAGAAGCACAAACAAATAATCATGCACTGTGTTGCAACCTTTACACAGCACCCAACAAGGAAAACCACAAAGTAGAGACAACCTTAATTCTTCCAGATTAGAATTTTCCATTTGACGCTTTTCCATACTTTTCATGCAGATTTCATGCTCCATTTGAAGGGCAGAAACACTTATTAATATAACTAAACTTCTGCTTTACTGGACATAAACAATGTGTTGTGTAGGACATGAATCCTTAATAGCATAAGCACAGAAATCCTTATTAATGTAACTGATTTTCTGCTTTATAGAACATAATACATGTGCTATAAACTGTGTGCTGTACAACATATGACCAGCTCGTAAGGCTGGTTAAACTGGGTCAGAGACACTTCCCCCTTTCACTCAGAGAACTGAGTTTATTAAAGCTACTGACGCAGTTCATGCTCAATCCCAAGTATGGACTAAATTCAAACATAAATTCTGTCTTGAAGTCAAGCCATTTGGACCATGCTTTCACCCTTTTTGGCTTAAACTCACTATTGTGAGGATATCCCTGAGCTTCTGCTACTTTTCACATGGGTTCAACCATGCTGACTGCCTAAAACATGTGTGAGATTTTCAGGAAGATTTTCAGGAAGACAAACTATTGACACTGACTCACTAAGACAGGTAGAAGATTAATTACCGAGCATGGACCAGGGGTTCCTCAGGACTGGGCTCTACCACAGTGGTAGAAATAATTAATTATGTAAATAACTAATTATGGATGATTACACAAAGCAAGTAATTTGCTTTCACTGCTGAGGTGTACATGTACACAATTTGTTTCTAGAAGGCAGTACTCCACCCTAGAGCACCGGAACCAGCACAGCTGCTGCAGCATGGCAAGCTGATAGTACTTGCTATTATCAAGGTAACAAGGATATTAGCTATCCACAGCCTCACCTGCTAGACAAAGGGACACTGGAGGTCTCTCAGTAGTCTTGCCTGTGTTGGTCAAGTGTGGCAACTCTCCCCAGCGACAGCTGTGCTAGGGCCCAGATCTGTGAGGCTGTAATTTACAGTCCAAAACCAGATCAGATCAGAATGCAAGCTGCATGCATGTAGGAGGCAGCTGGAGTATACCCCAGTTACACTCTTTATATTCTTTCAATCCCTTTTCACTACCAGATGCTGGACTTTAATATTGGGTAGAAGCTCAGACAACTGCTGGTCCAGTTATTTCAAAATGTCATCTTCAAATGTTATTCCTAAAAATTCACTTCCAAAAGAAAATGTGGCATATTTTTATTGGAAAAGAACCCCACCTCATTTCTGTGTAATTCATACTACCCTCTCCCTAAGTAATTTCTGTACCCAGCTGCCATGCTGGGCTGAGGGCATATGTGTCTCAATTTAATAGATTGGATTTAAAAGTTAACACAGGCTGGAATGGATCTGTGGTATCTGTCATCATTCCTTCTAAGCCCTGCCATATTTCCCACACTTCCTGAAGCCCTAAACGAGACAGTGAATTCATCACACTTGTTGGAAAGCCAAGGCAAAAAGTCAAAAACAACAAACATGAGGAGTCCATCCTTTATGTCAGCCTCACCCAGGCCCATATATATTCTCTGGTGAAGCTGTGATTCCCTGGCTTGATTCCCTAATATCTTGCAGCTGCACTACAGAGTAAGTAAGTGTGACTGTGGGATCATAACCTAAGATATACAATTTCAAACTTTTATTCTGCAGTAGTAATCTGCTCTCACTCAGTCACTCAAAAGAATTGCTCATTTTTCACTCTATTATATAAGAAATGAGCAAATATCATCATGGAGATTTCAAAAATTTAAAATGTATTGATTTTATTCATACCTGCTAACAAGAATTTGTGCTTGTATACATAACAGACAGAACATCTGTTTCACATTTTCTTTTCTGCATTTTTGCTTTTACTGGAGTTAGAGAAGAAATGAAGGTAACTTCTAAATAATCAAGTAATTAATGAAATAATCCAGCTCTTTTATAATTCTTTCAAGATATGTTTCATATTTCCAGCCACTAATCAACACTACTAGAAGA
>JACBWW010000026.1:12793317-12879295 GCA_020086605.1 Lanius collurio
GCTATTTGTTACGTCACCATTAAGAGAGGAGAGGAGAGGAGAGGAGAGGAGAGGAGAGGAGAGGAGAGGAGAGGAGAGGGGTACAGCTCCTTTCTATGGCTTTATCCACCTTTTTTGATTCTGCAGGAAAAATGCCCAAACCATTTGACAGTTCTATGATTCTATGATTATAAAACAAGAGTTTTTGAGGTAGAGGTTGTACATTTCTGTCAACCAGTACCCTCTTTAAATGACCAATGACCTTTCTCTGGCAGTGTCACAGGCATACAATTCCCTCTAAGTTCTTTCTTTTTTTAGAAGCATAAGCACAAATTTCTTTATTTGCAGAACTATTCTCACTAACTCTTTGCAAGATGCACTGTGCCACCACAGAAAATCAGCCTTATTCATGCTTCCATCCTGAATCATAAGGATTGGGTCAGATATTTGGCCCAATGTAGATATAGTTTTGTTTATGTCTGTTCCAAGATAAGTTCTTAGAGCACAGAGGTAAGAACTGCACAGGGAACACCTCTTATACTGAGCAAGACTTCATCATTTTATCTGCCACTATTTTCTTTGGCATGTGATATAAATCACCAGATAGGCCTTCATCATTAGAAACCCCTTGTCCAAACATTGCCCACGTTTCTTTCCAAGATATCTGAACAACAGGACCTCTTATTATATCCCTAAGTTATTCTGAAGAGACAGTTTTGACCTGGCCTTGAGAGTGAGGCACCAAAACTGCCTTCTCCCTCCTCACATCAGTCCCTAATAGCTAATATATGAAAACTGTCTTTCAGGTGAATCCTGTGTGAGTGGTGGAAGCCTAAATATGAAAAGTAGACTAGATTTGTCCCATATCACTGGTCAACACAACAAATACAATGAAACTCATTTGGAATCAATACAGAAGGTAGTTGCACCATATCTTTCAGAAACTCGCTGAATTATGACTCTTACTATAAACCACAAATGCAAGCTTGGAAAGCATCCTCAAAGGGATAAGGAAGCCTCTAACACTTAATATAATGTGAGTGTTTAAAAGATTATGAGAAATATAGATGGATTTCTCCCCTCACCTTCATTCTCTATTTCAACTTTGCTTGGCTTTGCTGTGTGGGAGGTGTGTTTAAACAGGGACAGGGCTTGAGGAAGAGTGCACAAAATTAGGAAGTTCAGTGTGGCAGAATAGTTGCCTGTTTCTATCCAGGTGTCTAGGGAACTAGTCACAAATCAGCTGCAAACAGGTTTTCTTCACCGGGCATTACAAGTTGATCAGTGTGTTGAAAACCAGATACCTACCTTGTCTCGAATCCCTTGTCTCATAACTTCTCTTTCAGCCTCCATCTTGGCATATTTGGCTTTCCTCTCTTCCTCTTGTTGCCGAAGGGCTTCCTGTCGTTCCTCTTCTTTCTTGGCAGCATCTGGATCTTTCTCTTCATCCCCACCCAGCATCTTTCCCATGTCTTTGGTAGCCCCTGGAGAAAGTACAAGAAAAAATCAGCCCTGTAGGAATGTGGTGAATACCCCTAGAATGACAGCTATCTCCTTCCCCACGCTCAGCACCATTTCCCTCTGCATCTGGAAAGGCTTCTCCTTTCACTGAGGAGGCAGCACAGTCTCCTCCAAGGCAGGAGGTGGACAAAGCAGGTAAGTTACCTGTCACTGGTTGGGGAAGCACAGCAGCACAAGGAAGAAGCTACATCTGCAGGTTTGCATGGTGGTAGCACAGTTTGTTTGCAGCTCTGAAAAGGACAAGCTGCCATCCACACCATTTTTTCATTTTATCAGCTCAGCCAAGTGAGTGAAGATTGATTTTCAAAGGTCATTAATGTAATAGGCAGGTAATACATCCAGAACAAAATGACATCAAGGCTGGAAAATGAATTTGAAATCCTGATTGCAGGGATGAGTAATAACAGTCTTAATTGTTGTTAGAAATTACACATCCCATGACAGGTAGGACCACAAGGCATTAGTGAACAGTTGGAGTTGATAAATTCTAGGCTCCTACTGTGGATCAGAAGGAAGCAGCAGCTCTGCATGTCTCTTTTCTGTTCTTGGATACCAATGCCTGTAATGCTTACTACCTAGGTGGGATCCTCTCTTTGTCTTGTTCTCTCTCTACTGCTGAATACACACTGTTCCCAAATTTTCAGTCACTGTGTGTTCCTGAGCCAATTTTTTGTTTTTATGCAAAGCCTTTGCACAACCATGCAAACAAGGAGGAGATTTCTTACGTGCCCCTTTATCCCCAAAGAGCTGCATAAACCCATTTACCCTGTATTTCAGAGACATTTTCATTAGCAGGTGACTTTCAATCATCCAGCCAGGAAGAAAACCAACTGATGAGAAAAGGGGAAGAGCATGTACTGTGATACAGCATCATCAGGGCACTGGAGGGCTGCCACAGGATCAAGCCTGGTTACATGGATAAAGTGAAAACACATACCCTTTGGAAGTAGTGTCGGACCTTGCCTGTAGCAGGAAAATACTCTGAATCTTTTACTAAAAGAGGTTCCTCGACCATGGAAAAACACTTTAGGTCCTTAGATGCTGAGTCAGAACACCTCTGCATAGGCTCATTGATGGCTGAGATTTAACTGAATTTATCTGGGACAGCCTTCTTCTAACACACAGTCACAAGTATACATATTCAACATCTCATTTTGCATAAAGCAAAGATTTCTGGCCTTTACAAGGCCTGGGCTGGAAGAAGACACTATTAAAAACCTACCAAATAATTCTTTCTTAGCCTTATCAAAGGCTAAGTGAAGGAAAGAGGTTCTCACAATCCCTTATAAACTACCCTTATTAATTACTCTTCAGTATGTCAACACTGCTGGAGGACTATGTTTGCTCTTTCTTTCCACATCAGTTCTTGAGATACTAATTGTGAAACCTTGGTCCTTAAGGGAAGAAGCCTCTGCAACCTGTCAGAATGATTCCTCCTGAATAGCCCCAGTGATAGCACTTATCAGATTAACTATTGCTTCCAATAACCACCAAGAAATTTGTAAACAGGTAAGCAGATCCCGTTTCTCTCCACATTTTTTTTCCAGGTTACATATTTTCCCAGAACTCTAAACTGAAAGCTGTAGAAAATATATAGGGGGCGCTGTGCTCAGTCGGTTCAGGGATCACTTCTACAGTTCAAGGCAGCTCCTGAAACATGCAGTTTATTTGCAAGGGTCGTGGGTGCAGGAGCTCTGCCTAAGCTGCCAGCCACAGCTTAGAGCAAGCCCCAGAGAGAGAGAGAGAGCATAGGGGTAAGAGGGAAGAGTAGAGAGCTTGGGAGAAGAGAGCTTAAGAGAGAGAGCTTAAGAGAGAGAGCTTGAGAATAAAAGTCTGGTTACATGATATTATATCTCTTCCTATACTGAATATGGTAATATTACAACATCCAATCAGTAGAAGACAGAAGTCTTTATAGAATTTACATACAACCTATCACAACTATTACATTACCATACTGTGTTACATTTTAACTCTTAAAAACTACTTCCTAAAGCTACTTTTTTCTTCCCTGCCACGCTGGCAGGGTCTCTCTGACCCTTGGACCTTTCTGTTTGCTGAAGCATCCTCTTCTTTGCTAAAGACATTGTTCAATCAAGAGGGATTCTCCTTCAGCTGGCTAGCTCATTGTTTTTTGGTTGTACATTGACTAACAGCTTGGTATCTTATATCTCAAAGCTAGCTTTCATTTCTATTTCACTTACAGATTTTGTATTTCCAGAATCTTTTGCCAAGCAGTCATATTTATAAGGTTTCCTTATTTCATCCTCCCCAACAGAAAGCAACCCTGAATAAAAACACCCTCCAACACCGCCCCCCCCCCCCCAAAATGTGACAGAGAAATGCCCCCTTTAAATCTCCCACAGAGAAGCATAGGGAAACAGGTAATTTTAAGCCTTACAAAATCTGGTTGTAATACACAGATTTTTTTTGCCAGGTGGAAAGAAACAACAGTAAACATGACTTTCTCTATTCAGCTGCCTAACCACAAACCTCTTGGCACTTCCATTGTTAGCAAATCTGTGGCTTAAAACAAAAAGACACCTAGAGACCCCAAACAAACCCCACTTATTCAAGGTCCCTGTCTACTGTCAGCCTTCCTCTACTACCACCTTGCATCCTTCATTGCAGGATCAGAGTGGTACAGAAATTCTTGCACATGGACAGAAAATTTACCCAGACTATCTGGTGATTTCTTTCCTGTAGTGCAAGGAAGGCTAACTGAAACTGTAAGTAAACTAAAATTTTATAGCAAGGGAAAAGGAAATACAGCCTAGTTGAGTCACACATCCATACTGCAGGAACTTCTCTAAGCAGCCTTATTGTGCATACATCATTGATCACAAATCTCACTAACACCTTTAATTTCTGGGTCCCCTCTAACACTTCCCCATTGATGATCAAACTAATTTGGGTTCAATAATCTATCAAGTTTATTTCTTTTTAGCTTCTCTTCAGTTAGAGCTACCCAGACATAATACTCTAGTTACTTAGGAAACAGAATTCAGCAGCAGAAAGAGATTATTTTTTTTTCCTCTAAGCACTACTTCTAGGCTATCATTAAGCTATAATGTCAGCTCAGCTCATCACATAAGAAGTGAAATTGCATAACTTTCTTTTATTTTTTAGACAAGACCAAGATTTTAAATACTTAAAGCATTTTGTTCTGCAGCCATTTAGCATACAGGACACTTAGAAGAACAAGAATGTGGTTTCAGGATCCTCCTAAATTCTCTTAATTCACTTCTGATTTCAAAGTCACCTTCTAAAAGTACAAAATGCTGAACTGTGGTATCATTGTTAACTAATTGGAAGGGAACTTATGAGAACCAAAATTTTGCACTACATTTTAACTAAGGACTCCTATGTTAGTTTTAGAAAAGTTTGGGTTTTTTTTTTCATCTGCTTTGTTATTCATCCTAAACTGTAGGCTTTGTTGTTAACATTCCCTGGACAACTGCTTCTGGTTTTAGCAGTTCAGCAGCAAAGGTTCCAGAGAATTCATTTCTGTGTAACTGAGGTGTCTCAGTTATGGGCAAAAACAGAAGGAAAGAGCAGTTATTTATGTCCTCAAGCCCACTTCAGAAGTTTCCAAGAAAACAGAGGAAGGACACACTTATTGAATCTGTCCATACAACCCTGGGGGTTTTGTCTTTATTTTGTCTTTCTGTCACACCCCAACCATGACACATACCTTGACACAAAGAGAAGTCAGAGACTGCCACACTATTCCCTTACCAGTAAGAAGTTTCAATCAACATTATTTCTAACATCTTTAGACAAGGCTACAGAAAGAAAACAGAAATGGCTAACACTCCAGGACAACATGTGCCAACTGTCACTGGCTACAAACAGTCCTGCCCTCAAGAGATAAAATCTGTCTGTACAGAAAACCATCCCAGAAGTGGTGTGTTTCAAAAACAAGTGGCATGGCAGTTATTTCAAAGTAACAGTAATTCCCTTAATCCATATGAGCAAAACAGCTAAACAATCAGGTATTGAGCCAAATACTATGGGTGGACTCCAATATGATGTGCTGGTTTTGGCCAAGGTAGAGTTAATTCTCTTCACAGAGACTTCATGAGGGTTGCATTTTGGATTTGTGCTGAATAGAGTGATGATAGACATGTTTTTGTTCCTGCAGGGCAGGACTTACATGGAGACAAGGCCTTTTCTGCTTTTTGTACTGCCACACTGGCAAGGAAGCTGGGGGTGAATGAAAAATTGGGAGGGGACATGGCCAGGACAGGTGACCCAAACTGACCAAAGGGATATTCCAGAACAGTATTTAAAGCTGTGTGCAAGAAGGAGGAAGGAGGGAACATTTGAGTGATGTTATTTATCTTCCTAAGTCACTGTGAGGCATGAGGGGACTCTGCTGTCCTGGAAATGCAAAACACCTGCCTGCTCATGCAAACTAGTGAATTAATTCCTTGTTTTGCATTGCTTGCATTTGTGGATTTTGCTTTTCCTGTTAAACTGCCTTTATCTCAAACCCACAAGTTTTCTAGTTGGTGAGGGAGCAAGTGAGCAGTTGCACAGTGCTTGGTTGCTGGCTGGGGTTAAAACATGACTTTTGTATGAGTTTTGCTGGGTTTGATTGTCATTATGCATCTCAAAAACAGAAAGATGGTTCTTCAGGTACATGTGGGAGACATTACCCAGTGAAACAGCTGAAAAGCATGTCATCTGTCTGGAAAGTAGTTTTACAGTAATGGCCTTGGGGCTGTGGTGGACAACAAACAAGCTGACCATGAGCTCAGGATGTATCCTTGCAGCAAGAAGGTTAAAAGTCTTCTGGGCTGCATTAGGAATACTGTTGTCAAGAGGTTGAAGGATCCTTCCCATCTACTCAGCCCTTTTGTGACCAAGTTTGGAGTGATGTGCCCTGTTCTGGGCTTCAAGATACAAAAGAGAGATGGAGCTACCAGAGTGAGACAGCAAAGAAGTGAGACAGCCATGAAGACATTTAAGATACTCAAGGATCTTTGCTACAAGAAGAGCCTGAGAGATCAGGAACTGCTTAGCCTGGAGAAGGTTCAAGGGGTTTCAGCAGTATGTAAACAACCGTCAAAACAGAATGAATACGAGGGAGTCAGGCTGGTATCCAGTGATAGGAAAAGAGACAAATTCAAGTACAGAGAATAAAATTTAAATATAAGAAAAAAAATAAATTGAGTTGAAGAAAGTCACTGTGAAGTCTCCATCTGTGGAGACATAAAAAAATTCATGAGCCACAGCCCTGAGCAACCTGCTGTAGGTAACCCTGTTTGCAAATGAGATTGGACTGGCAACCTTTGTAGATGAGCACCAACCTCAGATATTTTGTGACTCTGAGACCTCACAAGTAGTGGTTTAAATAACACCTGAAAGTGACTGAAGTCAATTTTGTAAGGAAAATGGTGAAGAGTACATGCCCAAACATATCCTGCATCTGAAGAAAAGTAAATTCTTGCTGGCCAGACCTCTGCTACAGAAGCACCACCAACTATGACCTAACCTCTCAAAAGCTGACTGACATCAATCCAGCTTTCACACATAAAACATAAACTAGCAAATCAACTTGCAATAGCAGCACTGAATTTTCTACTTGATAAAAAAAATTCCTAAATATGGAAGGCAAAGTTGTGTACTGGAAAAGCTACAAGGTTAGGATTACTAAGGATGATTACGTAGAAATAGGAACATCTTAGGCCTTCTTAATTAATTAAAGAATGATGGAAATTTGCACACGCTATTGTTTCAGGTAAGATAATTGCATGAAATCAAAAGCTTTTCATTTGAACAAATCTCATTTCATATTATAGACAAGCAACACCCATACCTGTTTTTCAAAATGCCTACGTGTGTGTATGCTTAGATCAGAGAATGGTGCAGAAGTTGTCCCTCTCAGGTTTCAGAGGAAAGAACAAGAGGTTTATCTGAAACAGGCATGCGCTGAGGGAATTTTACAGGGGTTTTTTTGGAAGTACTATTTGTGGCTGAGCCATATTTAGATGGAACAGACAGGACGACTGATTCCTCAGAGTCTCTAAATCACAGCACGTCTCTTTAGCACATCATCCAAACATAAGGAGATAATCACCAAGTACTCTTCTGGAGCAGGAATGGGTCACTCATTTTTGCAGAATCACTTCAGAACCTGAACTAAGTACGTTTTCATTGATATCAATGAAGATCATCAAGATCATGATATAAAGCTTATGTCTGAAAAAACAACCAAAACATCTGACTTCCTCCTGCTACAGTTTCAATAAAAATGAAATAGCCCTTCAGGAGGGTATTGCATAACATTCGAAAGTGGTACTTCCATGAACAAAATCCCATGTTTATATATTAGTACTGAATAGCTTCAAAGGAACCATAAAATTTATTAATTAACTGTAACTAATATACCTGCTGAAATGGATTAGTGATTCCTTATGCAAACAAAGAACTTAAGCCAAGTTCACTTGAGGAGCTCATCTGAGAAATCTTAATATCTTGGAGAATGCTACTTTCTGGTCTTTTTGGTAATATAGGGATCTCAGATAAGAATCATTAACATTGTGTAAAATGAAGAAACTATCAATGAAATTCAAAGCTCAGAGTAGACATGAATGGCTCTCTCTGCTTACTTTTTCAAACTCGCTCAGCACAAATCTTACACAATAGAGGCAGGACACATTTGTATGCATCTGTGCTTCCTGGGACAATCTATGAGTTGATGCTTATTTCCAGGTCAGTGAGAAGCCTATCTGCTTCAGCATTAACTTTTCTGTGATATCATGGGAAGGATATACTGGAAGATTCAGTGAGGTTCATTTAAATATATCCAACGATGAGCCATGGGTCCTGTGCAAGTTATGCAGCAGCAGAAGAAAAAGGAGTAAGTGGAAGGAGTAGAAAAGGAGCACTGAAAGCTTCAGTTCCCTTTGTTTATAAATTAACACTAGTGAAAAAACATCTGCTACTGAGGACCTTTACTTCAGCCACTCCCCCTCCTCAAACTCAGCTTTCTCTGTCTCTGGTATTTTACTTCAGTCTTTCCCTCTCCTTCTGAATCTAGACTAGACAAACTGTATTGCCAAACAAAACTGTTTTTCTTGCAGGGAAACAAACTGGAAAACTGAGCAAATTCTCTCTAAAGGTACATGAGATATTTAAGGATATTTGGAGGTATTTAGAACTCCAAGTATTTTGAAACATCACCACTATTGTAACATTTCATTTCCCTTGCAGACATCAAGGTGGACTTTAAGGACTGATGTTGAAAAGCCTTTTTCCAGCTTAGTACAGAGCCATATGGAGGAACTTTGAATTTTCTAGAAATTATTTTCCCCACATTATTTGAGGTAGTAGTAGGTTGTAACATGTGCAAGACCTATGTTTCACTCTGCAGATGAGTATTGAAGCCAAAAAGGAAATGAGGTAGATAGCCACATTAACAAAAAAATGTTTTTCTTATGTTACAAGCTGCTGAATAATCTTCTTTTGCAGACAATGAAAAGCACATTTTTTACAGCAAGACCTTGCCATCCTCATTACAATAATTTTTTAGCTAAAATCTTAGTCTCCATGTTTTTATTTCTGCAAATTCTCCACCTCTGCATAGTGAGAGCTGCATAGGACAGTACAGCACTTGCACACAAACCAACATGAATCTCCTGGTACCTGCACATTTGTGCAACAAATTGATAAATTCCTTTCCTGTTGTCACTTTCTAGCTTACAATCAGCAATTAATGTTTTTAAGTGAATTCTTCACTTAGTATGCTGTTTATTTCTTTGCACTGGTGTCACTGGTTTTAATACAACTTTAACTAAAACAATAAAGCTCCCAATGAAATTTATGTGGAGACATAATTTTCAGGTGGCATTTGTTTGACCACAACTTAGACCTCCAGTCACAATACTCTGGACCTCTGTAGCTCTCTTATTTTTCGTGGAATCATAGGATCATTTAGGTTGGAAAAGACATTTAAGATCATCAACTCCAACTGTCAACCCAACACTGCCAAGTCCACCAACAACCATGTCCCTAAGTGCCATGTCTGCACATATTTTAAATGCCCCCAAGGATGCTGACTCTACCACTTCATTGCTGCAGTCTGTTCCAATGTTCCAGAGAATCCTTCTGGCAGCAAAAGTTTTCCTCATATCCAATCTAAACCTCCACTGGAACAACTTGAGGCCATTTCCTCTTGTCCTGTCCCTTGTTACCTGGCAGAAGAGACCAACACCCACCTAGCTACACCTTCCTTTCAGGCAGCTGTAGAGAGAAAAGGTCATCCCTGAGCCTCTTCTTCTACAGAAAATACTCCCAGCTCTCTCAACCACTCCTGATCTAACTTGTGCTCCATACCCTTCACCAGCTCCAGTGCTGTTCTCTGGACACACTCCAGCACCTGAAAGTCCTTCTTGTAGGGAGGGGCTCAGAACTGGACACAGCACTCAAGGTGTGGCCTCACCAGTGCCAAGCACAGGGGGAAAATCCTGCCCTGGTCCTGCTGGCCATGCTTTTGCTGATACAGTCCAAGATGGCATTGGCCTTCTTGGCCACCTGGGCACACTCCTGGCTCAGGTTCAGCTGCTGTCAATCAGCAGCCCCTTCTCTGCTGGGTGGCTTTCCAGACACTCTGCTCCAGCCTGTAGCAGTGCATGGTGTTGTTGTGACACAACAGAGCACCTAGCACTTTGCTTGTCACTTGTTATCGAGATTTTTTAATTGCCCATCACAATTCCTATTTCATGACAAACTAGAAACCACCACTGGGCTAATGCATATCTGTTACTGAAAATGATCCTATAGGTTTTTTACCAGGTTGAAGCAGGTACTAAATTTATATTCAGGCTCTGAAAATGTCAAACACTCTTGATGGCCTGTCAGTCGTATCTCATTTGTATGCATCAGAGTTAGCATCTTTTTCATACTCTGCCATGCACTTTGGATTTAGTATAGTTAATATCTCTGAGGAGTGAAATGTTCGCTTCAGTTCATCCATTAGCTTGCAAACCTCCTCTACTGAAAAAAAAAAAAAAAAGAAAAAAAGAAAAAAAAAAAGCACACTTCCTAGCTGAAATCATTAATATTCTCTGATGGCCTCATTCATTCTCTTTGTGCTCTGTGATCTTTCATGAAACCTACAAGGCAGCATGAACAATTATTTTCTGATACACAAGTGTATGCCAAATAACTATAAATATCATATGACATCATTTCATGTTGAGAACTACAAGATGGTGGTACATGATGAGATGACTGACACAAACATACAACACAAATGTGCAAAGGCAGACGCTGTGGGAAGATTATCAGCTACCTCTGGCCTGGGGAGGGTAAGGCTTTGCAGAAGAAAGAAACCCAGTTTCAGTTCCATACTTAAACACATCTCACATTCTGCACGAGGCTGGTTTCATTCTCATCTGACTGCTACATTCTGCAACACTCAAACCATGGTGAAGCACTTCTGACACTGCCTTTGAAGATACAAGGGTCGTTAAAATAAGCTATTGCTTCACTCATAAAAGTAGTAATTGCATTGACTGGGAACAATTTGTCTGGAAATGTAATGAGTTCACATAAGCAAGTCCTGTTGAAGACGAACACAGAAAACTGGATGAAAGAACAGAATTTTCAAACACAGGTTTATATTCCAGTTTTGTTATGCAAGGTTTTACTTCTGTGTGGATATGCGTTTAAGTAGCACACCTGTAACTCCAAACTTGTCATACAAGGAAACACCTGATGATGCACATGCAAAGGTCAGTGTTAGAAGTGTCAATGTGTCTGGGTCAGCCTGACCCAAAAATGTGCCTTGGGCTGGGGGCACACCATCAGAAAAATGCAGCAGATCACCTTGCTGGCTCAGATGCCTCTAAGGGTAGAAGTTAAGCTTTCACTCACACATACTTCACACAGATATTTTAACAAGCTGGTACCGTGAAGGAGCAGTCTCCCTTCCCCATTCCACACTGATGCCTGTGTCCACTGCAGAAGAAAACCAGATTGTAAGTCTTCAAGATGCTGAAGCTGTGCAAGGAGGGGCCTGGAGGCTGAGACCAACACGTACAGCTGGCAGGCAGGTCCCTGAGACTCCTTTTACCTTCCTCCTGCCAGTTAAATCCTGCTACAAGGCAGCAAGAGGAAAAAGCAAAAAGCTGGAAACAAAAGGAATCATCAGTCTTCGGCACCCAGCACTAAGAATATTCAACCACTGTGCCTCCTCTGGCTACAGGCAGCTTGCACAGGAAGAGAAATGAAAATGATGCAGACATAATGGGGGTACCAGACTGAGCTTCCCAGCTGAAGAGTGCAAACCTGACTCCTCTTTTGGAGGGATCATTGCTACTTCAAGAGACCTGTAAGGCCAAAGTCTTTTACTAGTGCTGCAAAGTGTGTGCAGCCCTAGTTAAAAAGCACTCTGCCTTGCTTTCCAGCCTACTGTATAAATATGTTTCCAGATGCACTATGTGAAAACAGCAATCCACACACTGCTCTTTAGAACTACTATACAAATCTTTTCCCTAAAAGACAAGATTATGCTTTTTATTACTTGGTAAGGAGTTAAGAAACAACTTAAGATTTACAGTAATTAAGATAAGTTTCTGTTACTGCCTCTATTCCAGAGCCGCTGCATGCACCTTTGGGAGACACTCCCATTTCTCATTCTCAGGAATTCTGTTGATCTTCATTGTTTGCATTGTAAAGCCTCTGGATGCAGCCAGATCTACACCCGGAAGGGTGCAGTCCCATTTTCAGGGGAACATTCCATGCAACCCTACAACCCTAAGGCAGGAACAACTTCCTGTATAACATAAATGCAGTGGCTTCTGCTCCTTTTTTGATTAATAATCTCTGGCAAATGCTTTTCTTGTCCTCCTGACCCCCACGACCCAGCTAGGATTTAGCTGTAAATAATCTCTGCACAGGTTCCCTTTCTAGTTCATGGAGGTCTGCTCCAGCTAGTCACAGATCTTGGGATGAGATTTTTCAGGCCAAGGGGAAGCATCTACTTTAGGAGGACAATTCTCCTCTGAACTTGCTTGCCTGGGATCTACTGATGGAGAAATGAACGTAGGCATCTTGTTCATGAGCCCACCTGCATTGCAGCATTCTGGCATTAGCCACATGCAGCTGGTAGTTCCAGCAGGAAAAGAAAGGAATTTGAAAGCAGATCTGCTTGCCACATTATTTATTTGCCTGTGATTTATGATTGTTCCAGCCCTGCTTTCCTACTTCAGAGAAATCATTCACTTCAGCACAGAAAGAACAGCTGAATTAAAAAAAAATAAATAAATAAAATTGCTAACTGTGTATATCTCTGCTGCTCTAACAGATTTCCTAAATTCATCCTGGTGACAGATTCCAGACCTTCTCTGTTGCCTTGGAAAATGATGGTCTTCTCCACGGTTTCTGACTGACGAGGATGATGAGTCTATACAGAAAGGCCAGAAACATCAGTCTGTAGGATACTCCTGCTGACTGGAATCTTCCTGTTGCTTTAAAGAAAGGCTAACAGAGACTAGAGCAACACCACACAACAGTAAATTTGGTGACATGTTTGGTACATATACACAGAATATTTCTCCATAGGCAGCTGGCACAAACCTATCTGAGCACAGCTGTGAGATCAAGGAAGTCAGAAGAACATGACTTCTCTCTGGTGGGAAGCAAGTCACCTATTTCTGCTGCCATGGAGGGGCATTAAATACTGCTCCTGTATGGACTTCCAAGTTCCAGATTACTCATATTATACCTGGGGCAGGGGTGGAGGAGGATGTGGACTAGATGACCTTTTAAAGGTCCCTTCCAACAAACTATTCTGTGACTTCTTACCAGATACCTTCAAAGTATTACTTTAGCACCAAAGCAAGATGAATTTGTTAAGTAGTACTAAGAGCAAGAAAACTTTCTTTTTTAAATAAAAAAAAAAAAAAGGCAAAATAAATCAGAAGACCTTAGCAAGATAATATGGCTGCTTCAGTTACTTCCTCAGGGACTTGGGTGGGAGATAGCAAACTGTTCCCTTGGTCCCCCTCAGATTTTCTAAGTCATGTCTCCTTGAAATAGACTAATGTATTGGCAGGAAGAAATGACATGGCATAAGGGCACTGGGACTAGTTATAAGCTAAACAATCACTGAAACACAACATCCTCACACAGCAAAATTCTAAAGAGACTGCAGTCAAATCTTCAAGAATCTTTATGAACTTTTCCTATGCAGTTGCGTTCTTATGATGAACTGTCATTGGGAACTTCTCCATAGCAGCAAGAGATGTTTAAACAGCTCAAGTAGAGCTTTGCTGGTAAAACTACTTAAGTAATAGAAAAGGTAGGAGCTCCTTAGAAACAATTACTTCACCTTCACTTATTTTCTTAATATACTTCAAGAAATGTGAATGCTTGGTAACAGCAGCATAGCAATACGCTGGTGCTGTGGTGCTTCTTGGTAGCTACTGTAATTTCGGCAGGATGATACTACACCAGAGAAAAACACTCTTTGGAATGGGATTTTACTCAAGTTAGGAGTTTGTAAGTTTCATAATATTGAATAGAATCAAGTTTTCCTTGAAGAAATGTTAACATAATTTCTGTCAGTGATCTGTTATGTTTTCTCAAGTCTGAGTGCCAGTAGGCAGGCTGTGAGTGGAGGAGACAGGGTATTCATAATAAGCTGTGCAAGTTCCACAGTGAAGAAACAACCAGTGATTGCAGACACAAAGTGCCCAGGAGGAACTCTTTAAATTTGTGTTGCTCTCAGCAGTTTCTTCATACACCCACAGACAGAAACATAACAGACACACTCACACACACACACAAATATTGTATCTGCTAGCCAGAGTAGCTCTCTCTCCTCTCTCTGTAGCTTGGGTTATTTCAGGTCCATGTGGGAGTTCCATCCAGGATGCAGCACTGATGGAACAGACAAATCTATCTGGAAGAAAAAATTAGAGACTAAATGTCTAAGTGTGCCTCCAGGACTTTCAGAAGAGAAGCTATCAAAAAGCCATTACCCTCCCTTAATTAAAAAAACAAACAAACAAAAAAAAAAAAACACCCAAACAAACAAACAAAAAAACAACAACAGCAAAATACTTCAGAGATGTGACTTCTCAAATCACTTGTTTTGTAACCACCACAGGCTTATTAGCAGATTTGACATCACATGACATCATTGAGGATTCTTTGTCAATGCCACTTAGTGGACTATTTTCAGAAAGCAGCAAAAATGAAAAAAGTACCCAAAAATAGGAGAAAAAGCAGTGCTGGAGTATTTGGTCTCTTGTAAGTTCAAAGCTTTCAAGAGATCTGAGATGCCAAAACTCTGACATGAGAAGAAAATAACTGAAGTCACTTTCAGTCCAAGACCTACAGGTTTACTTGAAACTTGCTTTAATGGCAAGGCATTCATTAATGTGTTACATTGTTTCATATTCTAAGAGAATATAAAGTTGAAAATACATTTTTAAAAATAGAACAAGAGAAATAACTTACAGGAAAGGTCTGCAGCACTGTTGTTCATGCTTCAAGAATGATAATTAAGGTAAGATGTGCAAGGCTCTTTTCAAAGCTGTCAGAGTTTGGTTATTCTGTAGGGGTCATCTCTCACCTACAAACTTTAAAATCTTTGTCCTGGCAAGATGCAGATTCAGTATGAAATGCTTGATCTGCCTAAACTTCTATATGTAAGCTGCCTTCACAAGCATGTAGCTAAAGAGTGTCAGAATGTGAGTCCCTATGCCTCTGGAGTCAGGAAACACAGCTCCCATATTTTCCTGTGGCTATTATCTCATGTATACCAGACTGTGGTTTAGCCTTTAGTGTTGATTAACACAACCCTGAGCTCCACATCATTATCTTCCCCTCTGTGAAGGTGACTTCACACTGTTTTCACTGCTTGCAAATGCTTTTCAAGGATCTCATTATGCAGTTCACAATTCAGGCCTTTGAACACCTCAACAAAAAAAATGTCTCATAGACTGTGAGTAGTAAATCTAACCTGTCACCCAGAAAAAACATCTCTCAGGACTAACAAAGCCCATTTCCTTCAAATATCTGGAAAGAGCAAGAAACAGCTTCTATTCCCAAAACAACGCATGTGTCCCTTCTGTTGCATGCATGTATCACAACTGCTCCTGCCTTGTAGGTAAGCCTTCTCTTTCACTCCAACATTTGTGATTCTGGGTCCTGCAGATCCCTATGGGTAACACCCTCAACACAAAAGCTGCTCTTTCTTTTTACATGGACAGAAACAGATTGTTTGCATTGAGACAGTTCCCCAGGTAGGCTTCATCATTTGACAAGTCTAAGGCCACTCCAGCTATCTAATATTACTGAAGTCTGTGCTTCAGCTTTGCTCTTGGTGCCTCTTTCATATGCTGGTGTCTTGCTCAGTCTGCATCATAGTGGGAACTGCACAATCCATTTTGAATATGCAGATCTCAGTACAAATGTTCTGAAAGGTAGGTAAATTTTCTTGCAGAATTTTATAGTAACTTGCATCAGGAGACAAAAGCCCCAAAGTGCTGATGAACAGTCAGGGAGCAGAGACCTCTTGCAAGTCACCTTGTAGCCTTGATTGAACAAGATGTGTTTGTTCTATTTTCAGGCTTCCATTAGTATCTCTTTCTTTCACCCTTTTTAATATATAGGCCATGCCTGCTATTGATCCATGAACTTCTCAGCATAGCATGGAGTTACCTCAGTCTATAGAATTACTCAGAAAAGCTCAAGGGATAAGAAGATAATTGAGCAAGAAAAATAATTGATGCAATTTCTGTACTTTTTACTTTAGGAGAGTCAAAAGAAAATTGAAGGGCATGAAACACATTTGAACCAGAAGAAAATGGTTTTTGGAAACTTTTCTATGAAAGACTTTAAACTGTTGCCTACTTTGAGATTTCACATCCTCATTTAGGGATGAAAGATGACAAAAACAAGATTTCACGAGCTCACAATTCTATATTAACCTCAACTCATAGAAATATTACATAAATGAAAAGGTAACAATAGAGTCCTAAAGCAAAAAAAAAAAATTATGTACGCTATCTAGTGAAAAGGACAAGGGAAGAGTTGTGTAAGACTGTTGCTCTGACTTCTTAAATTCAGCTGGATTTATGTGGAGAAAACCTTCTATGTAAGCAACACAGCTGCATTCACCCTGCAGTCATTACTCCTATATCACTTCTCCCGTGCTCCAAAGCAAGCATTGCAAATGATGGCCAGGGCTGCTCAGACAGCTGTAGCTCAAGCAAACCCTTCTTTTTCCATTGGGAAATGTTGTCCATTGCTGTAAGTCTACTGAGCCCATTCTCCAGACAGACTCTGTCCCTCTTGTTTCCCAAATGGAAGGTACAGCAGGAGCACACAAAGCAGTCCTCCACAATTCTCTCTGTTCAAGCCACATCTGTTACCTTATCTGAGCAACAGAAAAGTCAGGGTTTGAAAGAGCCTCTGAGGGAACAGCCATGCCCAAAAACTTGATAGTACACTGTGGTATAGGTAGGGCAGGAAGTATCACATATAGTTCTAAATACCCAAATTTCAAATGCAGCACAAACATGAAGGATTATATCCTGCACTACTTTAAGTATTTTAAGGTAGTGGCAGCAGAATCCCTCAGAGCCATAAAGAAAGAACAACTATATTCATTTGGTGTACAAAATGACTGCTTTGTAATCTGCGTTTCCCATATCATGCTAAAAAGCTGTAGTTTCTTTCTTATGGTAACGAGATATTCTATTCAGGTGCAGTCTTTTCATCAGTCCTTTGTATCCACGGATTCACATCTGAATTACTACCAAAACAATTGTTTTACAAGTGCACAGTATTCAGTGGTTTGTCAAGTAGCTTAATTGTGTCATGGAAGCATCACAGCAGGGTTTCTTACCTAGGAGATCATCTAGGACATCTACCTAGGAAAGATGACTATCAAATTATCTTCTTCCATTTTCTTTCACAGTCCATTGTCTATGGACTACATTGAATGTAAATATTACTTCATACATCTTTACTGCCAAAATTGAACCAGAAGTAGTGTAATTCAGAATTAAGAATGGACTAATTGGAAGATCACATGAAAGTTTGGCAACAGAATATTCTGCAGCTCTGAGTTTAGTCCTGTTTGACAGTTCTGTCACCTGTCCTCTAGACTTGGGAAGAATCCACACACAGAGCATTGGTTACACTGACCTCTCTTTGCTGTGACTGAGCACTGCAGTATTAGCAGCTGGCAAGAGGAGAGAATACTGTCATCAAAAGTCAGGGCAATATTTCTGGTGGCTGCAGAGCTTCTCCTGTATCTGCCCTAGATGTGTGCTCACAATAGTAACAGTTGTACTTGAATTAACCCAGATGAGAAATATTCAGGGTAGGTCCTCTAACACACTCCTTTTCAAGCTCTTGGTGAAGTTAGTAGTGCTGTTCAACCCAGCCATTCACAGCCAGGTGAGCTCCCATTGGTCACCCAAGACTTGCAAGAGAGAGCAGGGAAATACCAGAGCATTTCAACACATCTGTGGCTATCTACAGAGTCATCAGGATCCAGAACCAGAGTGTTCTGTACACTACTAGTGCTGTCCTTCCTTACCCCAGGCCAAGAGAAAAAATGCACTGGACTTTTAATACCTACTTTATATGATAGAATGTGGATCTATTATCTCATAAAAACTCCTCATCCCTGGAGGGTCTACAGCTATTACACTACCTTGCTATTCTCCATGTCCACAAGCCTTGAGACTCAAGGAAGCACAAGGACCAAATATAAAGCTTTCATAACCAAACAAGAAAAGCTGAAACAGAGAGACCTCAGGCTTCAACTGTGAGGGACTGGTATAAACTCCACTGTCAGCAGTGCAGTAATGCCACACTTCCACAGTGAAACCCAGTGGTGACAAACTCAATGCATCATCTGCTATGAGGAAAATTGTTCAGGGTTAATTTCTTTGTACCCTTAGTACTTGCTCTGGAAGCAAAGGTCACTGGAGCAAGGCTGACATGACAGCACAATCAGAATCCTTTCAAGGCTATAGCTTGTTTGCTGTTTGAAACATAATCCAACATGTAGCCTGCTGTATTTGCTGACATGTAGTGCTGTAATCATACACACACATATGCAAAGGAGAGAAAAAGCACATTTAAAAGCTTTGCATAGAGAAACAAATACTGCCCACTCCAATAGCCAACTAAACACATTTAGGATCCTCATTTACAACCCAGAGATGCAGGGATAGGGAGGGAAATCAAAAGGACAATTTCAGCATTGAGATATTTAATCAATGCTTTCCAGAAGAATCAGGAGGAGGGACTGTCATTTACAATCTGTCTGTGATCACAACCGCAACTGGATTCAACCTGATTTTTGCAGACAGATGGGCTGCAATACAGAGAAGCCGCCCATTGATTCCTGTGAAAAGCCAAGAGCTCATCATTCACTCTGTGCTTTGGGGGAAAAGTGATTTGGAATGGGAGAATGAATGAGAATTAAGGCATTTGTGTTAGAGTCCTCAAGAAAAAAAGAAAAAAAAGTTACAATTCTATTACAATTTCTAGAAGCTGAAGCACATCATATTTCCCAGGGCCCCATCAAGACATGATTTCTTTGTTGCCATTTATTTCCCAAAGTGAAAGCAAGCTGTGGGTATTTGTGTATTTTACATTTTGCTACATGACATGGATAATTTTTTTAGTGTTTGGAAGTTTCAAAGGGGCTGCTACCATCAGAACACTTTGACATACCAAGTCTTCAGTAAGTAAAATGCTTACTTCCATTTCTATCCCAGATGGGGAAAAATTCCTTCAGGGCACAGGAATGGACTCCATCAAGGGAAGGATCATGCTGACATCACTTTCACAGATGAACTGAGTGCTGCAACAAAAGTCTCTTGCTAGAAACCAAACTAGTCCTTCCTGTCCCTCAAACACACCCACTTCTAATGGGATTATTTTGTCCTCCTTGTTCAGGAAGCAACTGCATCCAATACTAAGGAAGTAAAATGTGAGGAAAATGTAATGACAGCCTGACTTTACATAGCTAAAATGGACGTCACGTCTTCAGAGCAATTAAGAACAATTTCTAGCCTTCACTTTCCTATTTCACATATATGAACTGCATTTGTGGATGACTAAGTAGATAAATGAGCTCTAAACCATCTAATAGTCAAATAACTGTTAGTGAAGGTGAAAAACAGAGCCAAACAGAGTATTATCCTTAAGCATGTGGAGCATGTTACATATTGGCTTATGAGTTTAAGAAGGTAAGCATACTGCTCAAGGTCATGAGCTCTTTGGTTACAAACATTCAAATTAAGCATTTGGATACTTATTTCTGCTAGTAATTTAAGTGCACAAGCAGCACAGTTACTCAGGAAAACTGTCTGGAAGACAGTAACCCCAAAATCAAATGGAGTCATTTCTATCATAATTTTGTTTTGCCTTGCAAGTTAACACCTTCTCTCTTACGTGAGGAACATGCTTCTATCAAACGAGAAGCTTTGAAATAACTAGATCAACAAGATATCCAAGAATTATGGAATTCAATACCTAGACTAACACTGTACTTCAATGTAAAATTGAAGGTCACAATACAAATTAAAATGAAGTTAAGAATGCCATAAGAATCTGTAGCAGGACAAGGAGAACATTCCAAGCCCATCATCAAACACTTCATCCATAAAAAGGGACTTTATACTTGTAGAAAAAAAGATAAGTTGCTTATTATTCATTACTTCATTATTTTGCAATAACATGGATGTACCTTCTTTAATCCTGTGAATTTTGAAAACAGTTCTATTTAAAAAAACAAAAAGCCTACCAGTTCAATAGGCTGCATTTTTCCTCATCAGAGTTCTTCCATCAGCAGTTGTCAAACTTTAGCTGTTTGGGTTCATGTGTGATGTACAGTGTGCTGTCTTTATGGAATACAACAAGCAATAATCCTTCATCTACCCATCTGCTCAGTGACAGAATAACAGGGCACCCCACTGGTCATGCTTTGTCAAACACTGACACAAGTACTTCCAATTTTAATTGCAAATTTTGTGGAGCTATTTATCTAATACAAACTCTCCTCAAATAGGCATTTACCGCTATTGGACTGTCCCTTGAAGAGGGAAGAAGGGAAATATATATAGTCAGGGTTTTTCTATTCTATATTTTATTTTGGCATTTTCTAATGTTCCATGTTTTAACTTTGTGCATGTGTGTGACGTTTGCCTGTGATCATGTTACTGTACTAAATGCTGGCCCACCATGTAGCTGAGATATATGGATGCAGAAAAATTTGCCATGAAAGAGTCCGGTGCCCAAAATCTTCTTTTTTTTTTTCTTGAAGCAGGTAAAGAGTGTCCTGCCAGACTAAAAATTTCTGCTGTTATTCATCAAATTATACACACTGGTTGATATTTTGCCTTCAGTCATAGAATTGGACGAACTCCCAGCTCATTCCTCTTACTCCATTCTTGTATTGTAATCCCAAATATCCCTGTGCAGATCTTTCCAGGACTTTCCTAAAGACTGGGATCCACTATAGACCTGATCAGGGGGAGCCTGTCAACAAAGCCTTCTTTCTTCAGATACAGGAAGCATCATGCTTGCAAGCTCTCATCCTGATGAGGGATTTCCACCACCTGGACCTCTGCTGGGAAGGCAGCTCAGCTGGCTGCAAGAAACCCAGGAGACTCCTGTGGAAGACAACTTCCTGCTCCAGGTATCAGACAAGCCATCCAGAGGTGAGGCGTTCCCGGGCCGGGCGCTCACCAGTGCAGAGGAGGTCACTGAAGGGGTTGTGGTTGGAAGCAGCCAGGGCTGTAGCAGTCACTCCCTGGCTGAGTTCAGGATCTCAAGGATCACGAGCTGGCAAAGAGAAACTCTGGACCCTAAAATCTGGGAGAGTGAACTTGCAGATATTTAAAGGGTTAGTGGATGAGATCACCTGGGAAAGTGTCCTTAAGGACAGAGGAGTTGATTAGAGCTGGCAGTTCTTTAAAGACACTTTTCTCAGAGCACAAGAGCTCTTCATTCCAGTGTGTAGGAAATAGAGCATGGCAGGACGGAAAATGGCAGGGCTGAGCAAAGACTTGCTCCTCAAACTGAGGAATAAGAAAGAAATGTAATGCCAGGGGTCGGCTGGTGCTGGCTGGGGCTCAGATCCAAGAAGCCGTGGCCGACCCGGAGAGGTGATCCCGTGAGGAACCCTCTGCAGAGGTGATCCCGTCAGGAACCCTCTGCAGAGGTGATCCCATGAGGAACCCTCTGCAGAGGTGATCCCATGAGGAACCCTCTGCAGAGGTGATCCCGTGAGGAACCCTCTGCAGAGGTGATCCCGTGAGGAACCCCCTGCAGAGGTGATCCCGTCAGGAACCCTCTGCAGAGGTGATCCTGTCAGGAACCCTCTGCAGAGGTGATCCCGTCAGGAACCGTCTCCCAGGGGGCCGTGGCTTCTCTCAGCCCTCGGCCGGGGGTGCCTGCAGAGGTGCCTGGCTCAGCAGCCATCAGCTCTCAGGGATTCAGCAGTGATTTCAGCTCTGCTCTGCAAGGCAAACCCCCAGGGCCAGGCCCGCACAGAGAGAGGAGAGGCCCTGCTGGTGGTGCCGCAGAAGTCGCTTTGTTCTTGCATCTTCCACAAAGGGGTGACCAGAGATGGATCCTCCCCGACTCGGGGCAGAGGGGTCTCTGTTATGGGGTACAGAGGTGGGCGTGCAAGGGTAAGAAACCAATGGGTACTAGGGAATTTTACATAGAGTTTCCTAGAGGATCATGGGTCTGTCTTCTCTCGCCATAACCAAAAAGATTCCCTCTTTCCCCAAGAGGGGCCTGCAGGGGGATTGTGTGACCTCCTTATCTCCAGGCCTTCCTGCCAGGGCAGGGACTTGTCAGACCCTACCTCAATGTACACCCACTGGAAGCAGGGACAAATGACATGAGGAGAGTAAAAGGATACAGTTTGAACATAAAGGAATGGGATCAGAAAAGCCAAGGCAACACTGGAACAGGACTTGGCAAGGGATAGGTATGCAGGTCAGAATAGAAAGGCCAAGGAGAGTGTACCTACACTGATATACAAGGGTGAACTGGTGACAACTGATATGCAGTAGGCTGAGGTAATCAATGAGTTCTTCGCCTGTCTTCTCGTCTAGTCAGGCTTCCCACTGCTCTCAAATCCCTGATCCTCTGAGTGAGTGTAGCAGGGAGAGAAGTCCCTCCCACTATAAGCAACAATCAAGTTCAGGATCACTTCATGAAGCTACATAGACACAAGTCTATAGAACTTGATGACTTACATGAGGAAACTGGCTGATGTTGTTGCCAAGCTATTCTACCTCAAATCTGACAAGTCATGGTGGTCAGGCAAAGTCCCCAGTGACTGGAGCAAGGAATATATTTCCCATTTTTAAAAAAGAGAGACAGGAAAATACAGGGAACTACAGATGGATGAACATCACATTTGTGCCAGGGAAGATCATAGCACAAATCCTCCATGAGCATATGCTAAGACATATAAAAGACCAGAAAGTGAGTTGAGACAGCCAACATATATTTATTGTAGGAAAATCATGCCTGATCAATATGGAGACCTTCTGTGATGGAGGTTGGTATGATGTCAATGGTTGACAAGAGAAAAACTACAGATGTCACCTACCTAGACTTCTGTAGGACTTTGATACCGTCCCACATCACATCCTTATCTCCAGATTGGAGAGCCATGGATTTGATAGATGGACTATTCAGTGGGTAAGGAATTGGCTGGATGGATGCAGCCAGAAAGGTGTGGTCAATGGCTCTGTGTCCAGGCAGAAGCTGGTGACAAGGGATGTCCATCAGGACTCTCCTAGGGTCAGTGCTCTTCAATATCCTCATCAATGAAGCAGACAGTGGGATTGAGTGTCCACAGCAGGTTTGGAGATGACACAAAGCTGAGCGGTGCAGCTGATACAACAGAAGGATGGGATGCCATCCAGAGGGATCCAGACAAACTTGAGAATTGGGCCCATGAGAACTTCATGAAGTGAAGTGTCAGGGTGCTGCTGCACCTGGGTCAGCAATCCCAGACATAAATACAGACCGGAAGATGAACTCACTCACTAGGAGGAGCCCTGAGGAAAAGACTTGGGGGTTCTCGTGCCTGAGAAGCTGGACATGACACCAGTGTGTCCTCGTAGCTCAAAAGGCCAACTGTATCCTGGGATGCATCAAAAACAGCGTGGCCAGAAGGTCAAGGGACGTGATTTTCCCCCTCTACTTTGCCCTCACGAAGTTCCACCTGGAGTACTGGGTCCAAGTGTCAGTTCTTCAACACAAGATGAGGATCTATTGGAGTAGGTCCAGAGAAAAGTCACAAAGATGATCAGAGGGATGGAGCACATCTCCCATGAAGACAGACCAAGACAGCTGAAGTTGTTCAGCCTGGCGAAGAGAAGGCATCAAGGACACCTCATTGCAGCCTTCCAGGTACTTTTAGGAGGCTTATAAAAAAGTAGGGAGACGGACTTTTTACACAGGCAGATAAGGGGCAATTAAACTGAAAATTTTAAACTGACACAGGGCAGTTTTAGATCAAGTGCTAGGAAGAAATTCTTTACTTTGAGGGTGGTGACGCACTGGCACAGGTTACCGGCAACAAGATATGGATGCCCCACTTCTGGCTGTGTTCCAGTTTAGGTTGAATGGGATCCAAAGCAACCTGATGTAGTGAATGGTGTCCCTGCATGTGGCAGGAGGTTGGAACTAAAGGATCTTTAAGGTCCCTTCCAAACCTAACCATTCTATGTTTCTGTGGATGGGAACTTGTGACAGAAGAAATTGCTGTATTGAGGATACCAACATCCTTGGAACCACACCTTCCACTATTTGCTTCACAGCATGTGAGGCTGAACATAAAACCAGACCATTTTTCAAAAGCCTCAAGAATCCCATAGAAATTAAGGCCTTTTCAAAAAAGCAATCGTCTTTTTTGTGTACAGACAACATACATATTGCTAGGACTCATTATGCTCTGCCATTAATTCCTGTCCCTTCTTATTCCTACCAGAAGTTATCTTCCTAAAGTCTAAACCCAACCATGTGGCTGTGATCCAGGGTGACTGTGAAACCCAACTGGCCAATTTGATTGGTCTGTGAGGTCGCCAGTGTCAATGAAGTAGATGAACTACACTTTTCTGAGCCTTTAATATATTCAACTGTACAAGGAATCTTGCCATGAAATACACACTAGTATAAAGGTGTTTCCAATCCACTGTTAATTGATTCCAGGCCAGGAAAAGACTAGGTTAAAAGAGTGTAAGTCACTTTGATATAAAGCCTGATTATGTCTTTGAATGCAGTCATGATATTAGCATAATTATGTAAATATATAATTAGGCAATTATGCTGGTATACTTTCATATTCATATAGCAATTTTTGTTTGAGACCACACTGCCAAGAGTACTGGGGCTATACAAAATACAGTTGCCTAATAATAGACTCTGAGTTACCCCATTATATAGTCCAGGCTGTAATAGTAAGAAACTCTAGCTTAGTGTTAAATGACTATTCCCAAAAGCAGTTACTGTTGCTAGATATAGTGACTGCCTGCTGACCCAGGCACCACAAACACCATTAACAGCCACAAAAGAATGTCAAATTATTCCATAAGACTGCTCCATAATGGAGCATCCAGTCTCAGTATCAGTAGCACTGCAGACCATTCCTGGAAGTATATTTTTTCCAGCTCCACTTGGATCATTAGGGACTATCAAGAAAAGATATTTCACAACCAGCTTTGTCCTTATTCCTGCCAGGCTAACCAAGGAGAAAATTTATAATCTGCTCCAAAATGGAAATATCACCAACAAAACATTTAAATCTATCTGTACATTGCTGAGGTTTGTAGAGACAGTGTCTTACAGAGGGCCTTTGTTTAATGAAACTGGGAAAACAGAGATTAGAAGGACCAAAATTCTTGTGATGTACCAGGACAATCTTTAGAAGAAGCAGTGCAGCTTGCTAACCTATTCAGGCCAGAGTGAGCATTCAGGCTAGGGAAAGTCTGACTCATGCTGAAAAAAAAGCTGTAACAAAAACAGTGAAGAGACACTGATTTCATCGCATGGTGGAACATATCGCATCTGTGAGCACTATTAAAACTACAAATTCTCTAATCACAAGAAGCTTAGTGCTTCTTGTCACTAATCTTATTATCTGAAAGGGATTCTGAGAGGAAACAAAAGTGCTAACTTCTGCTGCAATTTTTGGGCTAGACTAAAGCTGCCAGTATTGAACTTTTCCTCTAACTCTTTGGAGATCTCAGTGCCTCCTACCTTGGGAATAATTATCCCTTCAGAGTCCCCCACACCACTTACTACTTACCAGAGGACAAGATAAGCTTCAAACTAGCACATAATATAGAACTTAGAGTTTCTTGTAGCTAGTTTCTAGGTTACCACAGCACACATGCCCTGTACTCTTCTGCCTTTTGCTTCACATTAGAACATAGAACACCAGGTTGAAAGCAACCTCAAATATTTGGTCCAAAGCTTGCTTGACGAAAGCACAGGCTAGACAAGATGGGCCAGCACCCCATCCAGATGACTCTTAAAATCACCAGTTCTGTGGTATCCACCACTGTCCTGGGGAAATTACTGCAACAGATGATTTTCTCATCGTGAAAAATTTTCCTCTCATAGCTGATTGGAATGTCACCAGGAATACCTTGTACCCTTCTCCATCTTTTCCATGTGATCCATTGCAGAAAGGGAGTCTTCATCTTCTTTGCAGTCACTCTTTAAATACTGGATGGTGTTAAGGTCTCCCCTAAGCCTTCTTCCCTCAATGAGGAACAAACCCAGCCCTCTTGTATGAGTTCCTCTGTCCTTTGATCTTCTTTGTTATCCTTCTCTGGACCCTCTCCTGTCCATTCATAACTTTTTTTCTTAGAATCAAGAATCATTTAGATTGGAAAAGACCTCTAAGATCATCAGCTCCAACTGTCAACCCAACACTGCCAAGTCCACCAACAACCATGTCCTTAAGGGTCACATCCACATGTATTTTACATACCGTCAGGGATTCTGACCTCACCATTTCACTGGTCTGATGCAATGCTTAAGAACCCTTCTGGTGGCAAAGTTTTCCTCATATCCAATCTAAACTTCCACTGGAACAACTTGAGGCCATTTCCTCTTGTCCTGTCCCTGGGAGAAGAGACCAACACCCACCTGGCTACACCTTCCTTTCAGGCAGCTGTAGAGAGATAAGGTCATCCCTGAGCCTCCTTTTCTATATGTTAAATACTCCCAGCTCTCTCAGCCTCTCCTGATCCAACTTGGGCTCAGAACTGGACACAGCACTCAAGGTGTGGCCTCACCAGTGCTAAGCACAGGGGGAAAATCCCTGCCCTGGTCCTGCAGGCCACACTATTGCTGATTCAAGCCAGCATGCCCTTGGCCTTCTTGGCCACCTCGGCATTTGATGGCTCATGTTTAGCTGGCTGTTAACAAGCACCCCAGGTCCTTTTTGGTCACTTTTCAGCCCCCCACCTGTATCACTGCCCAGGGTTGATGTGACCCGACAGTAGGACTCTCACACAAATCATCTCAGCACAGCTTTCCTACTCTCAAGCAAATTAGCACTATTCTTATGTTCATCTCATTTGCTGCTGGCAAAACACAAAAAGCCCTGAACATCTTCTGAGCTTGACATATTGACTCTATTTGTCATTTACTGATACATCTCAAAATGTATTTGTTCCTATCAAAGTTGGGATAAATCACAATCTTCCTTCTTGCCCAGATTGTGAAATCAAGGGATTTTCTGCCCAATTTTTTTTTTTTTTTTTTAACTAATCATCAGTTCTGAAACATTACATTCAGCTGACAAGCTTTCTTGGTGGTTTTCTGCTGATCAACTTGCAATATCAACTTGTTTTTTCTCCCTCTGTCATTTTTCTCATCCATATTATCAAACATGGACAAGGTCTAAGAGAGACTGGACAAGACCTTTACTTACAGTGCAGGTAAGGTAAGATTTGTATGCAGCCATCAGAGAAATCTACTCTGAATATTAATCTGATATTGCTAAAAAAAATTTGTTGGTACAGTACCTTACATATTAAGCTCAAAAGATCTATGCAATAAACTTGTAAACATATAACTCTAAATTAATTCTCATAACTCAAAATATAACCCTCTTTCTGCGATTCAGGCTGCATTCAAGGTATCAGTCAACAAACTGCAGTGGCCTGGTGCAGCCTGACCTTCCACTAGCTGGGCTGTTGCTCACAATATGTAAAACACAGCTTTTTTCACAGAGCCTCTTGCTTCCATCAATATTTCTAGCCTTTCTTGTATACTTCTTCAGGTACCTTGCAAAATGTCTAGTCTGAGTTTAATGTTGTATGTCACATAGTATAAAGGATAAGCAAGGAAAGGAGACCCTTTCTTGCACATTTGCATGAGCTGTCCCATCTTACCACTAGCCCAAAGCATAGAAAGCTGCTGACATATACTTTCATATTGGTCAAGAACACATTTTTTTTCTAATGTTGCACAGAGGTGAAAAAGAACATAAGAGAGGATGGGGATTGCTAACCTGCTGTCCCATTCTGACCATGCTGGAAGTACTGTCTCATTTAAATGAGGCTTGTGTATTCACAGTTTAAATTTGAACACAGAATTCAATTGTTTCCACCACTAAGCACAGGGAGGCCCCTACATTTCTACCCTTGAGAAGAATGTTAGGCCTGTTGTCATTACCAAGTACATAGTCCATCCTGTCTCATCCCTAGAGAGTGATGATTTTGCTGCTTCCCCCAAACCTCCAAGGAGACATTGGGAGGCAGAGTCCAGGCTCTCCATCTTTCCTAGACTAGGCAACCAGTTTACTCCACCAACAGCAAGATGAACATATCAATATAGAACACAAAATCTGAGCATTCTGTTACAGACCACTCTATGCGCCTTTCCCAGATCATGTGTCTTTGCACATGCAACATCCTACAAAAGCTGCAAAACTTTTCCTGGCTAATTAACTTATTGAAAACACTAGCTGAAAAGCAATTTGGCATCATACACATGGAAAGAATATTGCAGATAACATGGGCAGTCTTGGAAAAACTGTGCACAAGCAGCCCTAATTCTCACTGAAAGCCATTAACCCATTACTTAGTACCTGCCATCAGTGTGCCATCAGAATAATGCAGATTTTTTTGTGCCACTTTGCAGGGTCACAAGACCAGCTGAACAAACAGCAGCATGGTGATTTACATTTACTTTTGTCTATCTGGCTCACCAGCCCTTCCCCTGTCAGTCACCTGTAAACTGTAAACCAGTGCACATTGTAAACTCATGTCTTCTGTTTAAAAGGACATTCTGAGACAGACCAAGGATAGACCTTTAATCTTTCAGAATATATCCTAATGTATTCAATAATATATAATATCCTAATATATTCAGTAATAGCAGGCAGTGCCTACCTCCCTGCATTCCAGAACCTAAGGTAACTGGGTTGCAACAATACTACAACTTTGTCTTGCATGTCATCTCACTTCCAAATGGATTTGGCTCAGTATGATGTGACATAATTTTAAGAAAATGTATGTTGACTGGTATTGATTAAATCAAACACGTTGAAGGATGCACTTACCTTCCTTGTGTCAGACATATTCTTGATCTTTCCAATACACAGATGAAGTTGGGTCACCCTCTTTCCCTTTCAAGATTTAACTGTGGAAGTAACATCAGTTTTCTTCTGGACTTCCCACACTATTCAAATAACTTACCATGAAAACATAATCTTACTTTTTCAGATTTCTCTGGGCAGCAATTTTGAGATCTTGCAAAAGCTCTCATCATCTTAGGATGGAAAGATTTCACCAGTTTTATGCAGTGTGACTATATCATTTGTTCCAGTAAAAGTACCTACCAAATGCATTCCTTCTTGTGCAGAGCACTCCAAGCTCAGATGTCATTGAAGAAACTGGGTGTAACTCTTTGCCCACATGGTAATTCTTCATGTCTCCCTTTGCACCTGAGTTGAATTTCCCTTTCAATGGTAGCTTGCTCCATTTTGCTCATACATCCACATAATTCACTCTAATTTATTGCCAGAAAAATATTGCTTCATTGGAAGTTTTTGCTCAGTACTTAAAGCACATACATACTGTCTCCAAAAATAAAGGTGTATGGTGATCAGGCAAGAAATGTGAATCTGACAATAACAGAAGTATTTTGTCTTTTCCAAGATATAATATTTGCTGAATAGATTTAAATTACTGTTCTTACAGTTCTATCAGTAGGTAGACAGTTGTTTGCCTAGGCGTCACTCTAAAATGCATACATGTTATCTCATTTCCATTGCTAAGAAGAAATTATTTTATTAAAAGAAAACATAGACACAAAAAAGCCCCACAGAGGCAAAATCTATTACCATCATGTTTTCAGCAGTTAATTCTGGTAGTGGCCACAGACAGTTCTTCCTTTAACCACTGGTAAGAATTGTGTGCTAGTACAGGTAACAGTCCTACAAAATGCAACTTGCCATGTGGCATATTTCACCCCAACCTTCCTTCATGTAAAGAAAAATGAAAAGTGCCAAACTGAAAATCTTTTAAAGGGAGTTAAGCTACCCTGGACTCCAGCTGGTTCTGGAACAAGCATGTCCAGACACACAAACATTCCCAGATTCATTGTTCCTGAAAAAAGAATGTACAACTGTTTCTTAAGAGAAGATGCATTTGATTGCATTACTTTTTAAAAACTTGCAGAGTTTGCTTACAGACACCTGAATGCTAAGAGAGTGGAAATACCAGTGGAGCTGCAAAATTCAGGTCTAAATGTCCAGAAGTGAAAGTGCAACTGTTCTAAACTACATCAGAAACTGGAAGAAAAAGAACTTTAAGGTGTCTAGTCTTATAAATGCAAGCCTATGATCACCTGAGAACACAAGGCTCTGCCAAATCTATTCTACAGAAATGCTTCATCACAAATTCATCTGATTTGAATCAAAAATTAAAAGCTTGTCCCCAAGAGAGGAGAGACCAGGACCTTTCCAGTCCCTGATTCTATTATGACACCCTTGACAATAAATCAACCAAAAGTTTTTTCGGGTGATCTCACAGCAGTAGATAAGGGCCATTGCATTACAATGATGAACAGAAGATTTAACACTGGATGAAGAAGGATCACAGGGACAGGTGGAAATAAAGCCTGTGAAACTGGTGTAAAATATTGTCCTGGTTTCAGCCAAATACAGGGTTAATTTTTTGTAGTACCTGTGAGGGGGTGGAGCCTGGAGCTTTGTGGGCATAGCCAAGACCCAAGTGCTATTTGGTAATATCTTTAGTCATTGCCAGGTGCAAGGAAAAGGGACTCCCTCTCTCTTCCAAGAAGAAGGATGTCCCTTTCTGGTCAGGAAATCAAGTGTGGTGGGCACAGAGTCTGTCCACCATTGTTTCATTGCCCTGGGTTTGGTGAGCATTTTGCACATAAGTAACCTTTACTTTGTACAATTTTATTATTAGTATTAGTATTGTTGCTGATGTTTCTGTTCAATTTCTTCTCTCATTGCTTTTAATCCTCATCTCAACCCAGGATCTTTGCCTTTTGTGCCTCCAAATCCTCTTTTCAGCCACCCATGGGCAGAAGCAAAGGGATGGGGAAGTGAGTGAGCAGCATGTGGTTTTGGAGTCTCAGGGAGGGGGGCATTAAATTGGAGGATACCATTCCTAAACAACTACAAATGTACATTGAAACAGTGCCAGATCTTGTTGTTTGAATATGGCTTGGACTATCAACCTTTATCTTCCTTCTTTTCCTCTCCTCCTTTTTCCTCCAAAGATAGACAAGAAAGTATAGGGAAGAGGGCTATTGAAACACGTCTGGCACCCACGAAGGATTTTGGTGACAAGGGTTTGGAAGGAATTCTAGGACCAGCTCTACCATACACACCATCTGCTCATTTCTGATCTGTCCTTCATATCTTATCCTCACAGTGCACAGGATGGGCTGGTAAACTCAGGTCTGGGTCACTAGCTGAAAGAATAAGGTCTGAAGCACTTCAGACATCAGTGTAGCATCTTTTAGCTGTGGGTGCAGACCATCATGCTGAACATTTGGGAGCTCTAGAGGAGATTATGCTGCATGTATCAGAGTGACACAGGCAGCAAAGAGGTTTTGATGAGCTCCCAAAACTGTTTCTAATTGCACTATTTCTCATCTATATCCGAGCTCACTTGTTTTACTTCACACATCTCAAGGACAGAGCCTGAGATTTGACACTCAGTACAGAAGACATTAGCAGAAAATTTCATCATGTCCAGAACTTTTAATGACATTGGGGCTTTTGAAAACCTCAGTTAGTGATTGATACCTCTGGTTTCTAAGTTCAAGCATCTGGCCTCTGATAGATCAGACCATCAAGGTATTTCAGTTTGGTACTGATAAACCTCTGCAGTCTCTTGACTTTCTGCTGGCTTTTGAGAAATGGATGTTTCTGAAAACATAAATCCAAATCAATATTTTTTTTTCCTCTGCTTGCCTTACCTGCTAAGGTTAGCTTTCCACCAAGAATAAAGGTAGAGTTTGTACAGTGAACTTCCCTGCACCCTGTCTCTTTTCTCTGGATTAAGTATTTCTGTTCAGTTGCAATGTGAGACAAGCTGCCTTTGAGAGTTCTCCCACTGCACTTTGGGAGTTTCACAATCTCTGGAGTCCCAGTGATCCATATTCTTGGGGAAAATCAGTGTCCTTGAAGTATGGCATCTGGGAGCAAAACACACAGTAAAAAGTCCAGAATACCCTCCCATGATTCTGACAATGACTGAATCACAGAACTCTTCAAGCTGGAAGGATCTCAGGGGACTTTTAACAAAAGTCTTCTCTAAGCAAGGCTAGCTACAAAGTTGATTCAGGCTGTCTAGAGTCTGGCCAACTCCTGTTTTGGAAATCTCCAAGCATAGGAATACCATAACCTCTCCTTTTAAAACTATTTTCTAAGTGAAAGAGCAAGAATCGTAAAAGCTTACAGAGGGTGCTTTCTCAACCAAAATAACTGGAGGGCAAAGCCTCTTCCTCATCCAGATATCTGATATTCTCCAGCATCTGGGCCCCTAACATCCCTGACCAAAATATAAAATCATAGCAAGATCCTCAATAAGAGCCTTGAGATGTTTATATCTGCCCACTTTGTATCATATCCATTGGCACTTGCACAACTTTGACCCCCTTTGGAAAAGCACTGTGAAGTTCTGTTTAGAAATTACAGCAGACTGGTTGACTATTCATCTGGACTTATTTGCAAGGGTCTTCACCCTTCTGTAGCAGGACTCTGTTGCTGCTATTGCATCTCCCCTTCCCCTCTTCCCCCCCATAATTTAGTGATACTACTTGGTTTTATCCTAGACATCTGTCATACTCAAGAAACATCCAATGCACTCCCCAACTCTGCCTCTGTCCTTTTTTCATTTTATGCCTTATAGATAAATTAGGGATTTTAAAGAGAAGATCTAGGAAAGAGTCTTTCTTTACAACTTCTTCTCCTATTTATGTCAGACCTGGTTTGATTCTGCCATTTCTGAAACATAATAAATAGCAGCACACAACAACCAACTGCATCACATGGATCACAGATTCAGTTAACTACTTAATGCCTCAGAAGTAACACTTGTTTCAGAACTGACAAAATGGGTCAGACCTACAAGAGAATTTCCCACATATTTTCCAGGCTTCTTTTTTCTTTCATCTTTGCATTAAGTACAGCTAGTCTAATGACAAAGTCTGCCTGACTTCAATTTTATATTTAAATACTAGCAAAATGGTCAGATTTTCTTCCCATTTTAAGACTCAGTGTACCTTGGGAAGATAAAGAAAATTTATTTATTTTACTTCATTCTGTTTAAATAAAAGGAAGAAATCCTTAGCAAATAGTAGCATTGCTTGGGGTTGGTTTTGGGGTTTTTTTTTCTGTTATAGCATGGAGCCATTAGGCATGAGCTCTAAAACCAAACAACATACCAGACATTGAAGAACTAACCTTAGAAAACCCAGACAACTCTCATACATGTCTGTCTGATATTTGCTGAAGGTTTACTTCATGAAAACCTGTTCTGTGTCTCTGTGGGTTTCCAAAAGCTATCATCATTTCATGGTCCACAAAAGAGTGATTCTGCACATTAACAAAGTCTCATTCTCTGGGAATTTACTGAGTGGAAATACTACATTTTCTTGTGTAGTTTCCAAGAAAGAATATCTGAACAATAAGTTGACCCCACATTGCTTCACAGTGACCATGAAGAGAGAAACTCTTACAAGCTTACTTCAGGTCTTTCACCATATCGATGCTATTTCAACTGCTTGGGTGGGAGTCTAGGAACAGACTAAGCTTTAAAAGTTGTAGGGAGGGAGTAGCAGGCAGATTTCTTACCTTCCACCCCTCATGCATGTCTTCTTTCTGCTGCAAAGCAGGCCCAGCTAATGTAGAGCATTAGGCTGGGGTCAACCCTAATATAAGGATTTGTGCCCTGCATGAGGAGCCATCCAGAAACGTAGCAGCAGATGTGGAAAGGGCTGATCAGGCCAACTACACCTTCCACCCTTATGGCATTCAGACTTGTGCAAAGACAGCTTTACAGCCAGGTATGACTCACACAAGGGTTCACTTCTCGCAGTACAGGAGGTCTGCTGACAAGGGACGTGGCCAAAGTGACACTCTGGCTTTTTGAATTTGGTCACCAGCAATCAGGGTTCACAGAGTAGAGAGGCTCCTGTCTAAGCAGAAGAACTTTTTATCTCAAGTCATTCATGTCCACATATTTTCCTGCTACTACTCTAATTTCTTCTTTATTTTGCACCTTCCAAGGGCATGACAGAAGGCTATGCAGACTTTGCTACATAAATAATGTCAGAACACTTCAGCAGTGGTGAATGGAGAAGGGGGTGTCATTCTGCTTTTGGTGTAGAATAATGCTGAAGCCAGTGTGACTCATCAATCCCAAAGTTAAACATTCTGATGGTGAGGTGAAGATGTGGCAGAGCAGGTAAAGGACCTGACAAAGAAACAAATAAGTGATACTACTGATGAATTACCTAAAAATGCTGAGCTGACACAGCTGGCCTGAAGACATATGACTGTCAGTTAGTCACCCCAGTCCCACTTTCTAATGGCAGAGTTTTTAAAAATGTCCCCTCTAGGAGTATGTATGGAAAGTTTTGAGAGCTTTAATATAATTGCTTCAATAGAATCACTTCAATATAATTGCTTCAATATTGTTTAAAAAACAGTGCACTATAATATACTAGTAGTTATAACTACCTATACTGTATAGTAAGTAATTCTGATTAAGATCTCTTAGTTTAATCCGTATCATAATAAATCATTTATATAAATATGTCTGGTTTGCTATCCTTAAACATGCAAGACAAAGTTGTATAAGGAGTCAACTATACCTACATAGTCCTTCAGACATAAATCACTGACAAAGTCTGACACTAAGAGTGGATCTGCCACATGTAGATTCCTCCCTGAGAAGGAGTTTAGAGAGCAAGGCCATCCTTTCTGCACCTTATGACTCAGTGGGAGGGCTTCTCTGATCAACTTTGACTGAAACTCCCATTCTGCCCACAACAAGCAGGGAGAAAACCCAAAGGTTAAAACAAAGGTCCAAGCTTCAGCATCCAGACTGCCAGCTGGGCCTGTGTCAGTGTCTCATACCCTTATACACCAAGTAAACTGAGTGGATCACTTAAGCCTGCAAGGCTTAAGGTGTCAGTCAGTGCAATGGTCTTACCCATTCTTGCACCACTTAGTCTTCTACAGACTTGGGAGTTACATCCCAGCTTTGAAATTCCAAGTAGATGCAAGGCCAGAATGGACAAAAAGCTGTCTTTGACCCATAAAAAAAATGCTTTTCAGAAAATGCCTGCCTTGGAATGTTCGATGCTGATCAAAATGATGGTAAGAGCTGAGCATTGCACAAGAGTTTTGCAGAAAGATCACAAGTGTTCCCTCAGTTGCTGAACAAGCAGATCCATAACGGCTCTGTTCTCACTCAATGCACCTCCTTCCAAAATCAGAAAGAAGATTCCCTGTATTTTCCAAAAGCACAGAAAATGGTGGAAAGGTATTACTCATTTCAGTCCTCTGCATTGGCAGAGGTCACCTGGACTCTAGACTGCAGCACAAAGGGGTGAGCAGAGCAGTGCCCATACCAGTGTGAGCATAAATGAATGCAGGTACACTTCTACCCCCCAAAAAACTGTTCAAAATAGGATGAAGTGACCCAGGTATGACATGTACTCTATTTGACTTCATGCTCTCATGGCTCATCACAGAAACCAAGAAGTGGACCCAGTGCTGGCACTAGAGGTTGCAAGTTTTCCCAGCTCAGGAGACAGATAGGGGCTTGTAGAGTAAATTTGTTCACATTTGAACACATTTGTTCATTAGCGCAGACAAGAAAGACTTCAATGCTGTTTTAATGTGCAAGTGGCTGCCAGTCCTGCTCTCTAGCTTATTATCTGGGCAACATACCTGATGCTTTATCTGCCTCCATGCAACAGAGGTCACACAACCCTCTCAAATGAGACACTTCTCTTCCCCACCTCCCACACTCGAGCACAACAGTGTGGTCAAGTGGCTTGTGCTTATTTTTCTAATGGCTTGTGTTGATCTTCACCAGCAAACAAATGCATATTAGTCAGATCTTCTCTTTCCCACCAACAGACAGATTCAGCTCAGGTCTTCAGAGGATTTGGGAGTAAAAACTATTTTGTAGCGGTGGAAGAATTTATCCACCAAAGTCATATTTTGTGCCCCTGAAAGAAGCCGGGAAGAGAGAAGCACAGCATTAGGCACAATGACAAATCCAGTCCTGTCTTGGGATCTTATTTTGCCACTCAGTTGTCTCTTAAGTTTTGTGACAAAAGAAACCAACCATGGAGAAGATGAACTCTGCAAGCTTTATGACTGGCAAAAATTATTCTTCATTTCCCTGGTCATGCAGGCTGGGAACCTGAGTTTTGGATGAAAACTAGTTTTCTCTTTGAACTTTGGAAAAAAGAAATTATAGTCTGGCATATTCCTTAAATTTCTTTGTGGCGTGAAGGCTGCGATCCAGTGAACCTAATGACCAAGCCTGAAGATTTGAGCAAGATCAGTTAATTCCCTGGTTAGGATCAGTTAATTCCCTGGTTAGGCTGTGAGCCCTTGAAGTGCTTTTCTCATTATCTTTCTACTTTGATTTCAGTCACTCCCACTATGAAAAAACCTAACTTAATTCAAACTAGCAGATTTCCCCTTTTTCCACTTTAAATGAGAAAGAAAGCAGAAAGACTAGTAAGGAAAATTTTGCAATCTAGTAATAAGATTTCTGTACATCCAGATGTTCAAAGACCCTGTGGCAAGGGTCCTAGCCACCAAAATGCAGGAAACCCCTGCAAAAATAATAATATTTCAATCAGTGTTACTTAGCAAGATATTAATAAATCAGATGGTTTATTCATCTACAAGAATTTTCCTATATCTTTAAGTGATTACTTGCTACAAAAGCACTATTTTCCAGTGAAATCCTGAGAAGCAGTCAAAACCAAGTTTATATTCTGTAAAAACACCTGGAACAGTTGGAGCACTGTCTTTCCCTGAAAGACCTCCCTTGGCAGGACTGGATAGGACATTTTCATCTCCTCAGAAAAAAAAAAATGTCAACCTTCTACATCTTTTGGTTTGTTGTTTTGATTTGTTTGGCTTGGTTTGGATCTTCCCTAACGTTTAGCTTGCTTCCCTGGAAGATTATTAATATGACACTACCCTGTGGTATAAACTGCGCCACATCATCCTTCTTTCTGCTCTCCCACTGACAGAGGGATACACACAGTTTCAGCCCTGTTTTCTGGCTGCACACAAATAAAATGGAGCAGGCCATGAGCACTAGCTTTCAAACAGTATCCCAGCTATTATTCATATCCTCTTTGTTCCCACTCCACGTTTTCTTTGTTCTTTCCTATACCACCCAGTTGTATGGTCAGCACTGGTGGCTAAAGAAATGCAGAATGGTCTTCTGATCAATGCCTCTTGGGATACTAAAAGTCATCATCTCTGTCCTTGTGGTGCTCGTTTCAGTTCATCAGTCTTTCCTTATCTTCTGCTTTTTATGTAACAAGTATCTTCTAAACTTACTGTGACACAACTGAGCAGTATCACTATAATACATGGAGGACTTGTTTTGAACAGTTTTACTTCCACCAGAAAGAACTTCCTAAGAATATCAAGGAATTATGACAGGTACTAGGAATAAGACACTGTGAAATCTACTCAGCAGTAGAGCCAGGAAATATTTCCACTCTCGTCGTAATCAGCTAGACATGCACCTGGTGCTGACTTCATTCACTGCCACAGAAACAACTGTGGTAGAAGCCAAGCTGGATCCTTGATTTCACATCATGATGACGTAGCAAACTTCACTGACCAACCCTGGCAATACATCTGTACACTGGACACTCAAAAGTCTTGGGGATGGCATGCCAAATCAAACCACAGAACACTGCAAACATTTCAGAAGAATAGCTGTCTACCAGGGAAAGAAACTAATCACCACCACCGCCCCTCTCCCAAAGCCCTAAAACACTTCTCAAACCTCTTTACAGATAACAGACACATGCAACACCAGATGCATTGTATGGTAGAACTCAGGCTGACTCTACAATCAGAGTGAGAGAATTCCCACTCACGAGGCTCTTAAGGAAGAATTTGGAAGATATTCCTCATTTTACATAGATTCATACTCGTTTTTGCACCATAACCCATCTTATCAGAAACAAAGGGGCCAGGGGGAGGAAATTTAGTGTAACTCGAATATGCCAGGTGAAAATACATCATCCACACTGCACAGTGACAGAAACAAATTTATCTGAAGGGAAAAAAATCAATGACAAGCAAACAACTGGAAAAAAAGAAGTTTGGCAGTTCCCAAAGAACAAGTTAATTATTACTAATGAAGTAATTAACATTTTTTAAAACCTTTGAAAAAATGAAATTGGCTATGTAAGTTCTAATTAATACTGTAATAATTTATCACAACGTAAAATGAGAAATCTTTGCTCCTCATTAAAGCAATAACTCAGTAGAATTTTATCAGGAAAAAACAACCATGGGAAATAGGGCTGGAAAAATCCCAAAGAAGCCAAACACTCCATTCTCCTACCATGACTAAAAAGCTGTTTCTGCATCACTTTATCTGATGGACTTTTTTAAACTATAATTTCTTCAGAGGAAGCAATTCTACCACAGCCCATGAAGGAATATAGATTTTTCTCTACCAGGTATCTGAATTCTGTCCACTTTGTCCCTCCCCCTTCCTATGCCAGTATAGAGTTTGTCATCACAACTGCATGGAGAACAGTTATCTCCTCTTCAGTAGCAAGTATGGAGATGTTTCAAGCCTGTCAGTGTACAGTCATGGGTAGTTTAATCTGACCCTGCTTAGGCAGGGAAGTTGAAGATTTCAAGAAGTCTCTTTCAATTCCTGATATTCTGTGCTTCTGAGAGTATAAAATAGGAATCAAGATCCAAATTAGCAGGCACTATCCTTCAGGTAAGGGTTCAGTCCAAGACAGACCAGTGTGCTTTCCTGGGATGGAAAGAAGCTGCTGAAGACTTCATTAGTTTACATTCTCTGGCAGACAGGACAAATTTTGTCAGACAGATCTGTCTCTATGTATTACAGACAGCTTGTTCAGGAATCTGCCTCACTACAAGATAATGTGATGGTATAGAGCAAAAACTGAGTTTTAAAAGGCAACCATCATCTCCATCTCCACTTGGTGCAGAAAGGGACCTTGCTGTCACTGCTGTGACACCCCACCTCACAAAACAAACATAGCACATGGCCCAGATAACAACTGTGCTCACAGCTGAAAAGGCAAGAGCCAATCTTTCAACAAAGAAAGATTCACAAAGCTTTTTCCTCAGGGCTAAGGAAACTCTGGGCTGTTGGTTGAATCATAAATAACAGTTTGCTGTGTGCCTGCAATAGCAACAAAAGCTTCCAAGGCATCCATTTTTAAGTTGTTTTCTGAGTTTCAGGTGCACTTTAGGATTTAGATTAGTCACCATGAAAAAGTAAAAAGCACAACAAAGGTAGTATTTTTCTTTTCTCTTACTATTTTATCCCTTGCCTTCCTGTAGTATATTTTTCTCTCAGCACAGTGAATTATGAGCAAGCCTAGTGTCTAAATATCAAAAAGGGATTTTAATTTTCTGTACGTGTAAAATTTTCTTCAGGATGACACATGAAAAGCTGTAGATCAGAATAACTTGTATACAAGGAAGACACTAAAAACTGGATACTTATGCTTCCTCAAACCTCTTATCCCCTTCATGATCCCACTCTTTTCTGCCAAACATCCGATCTAAATGGTGTTTTCTTTCCCTTGCTCTCTGGTAATTGAACTGTAAACTGACTCTTTTTATCCAATCAAGGCATCCTATCAAATGTGCCATAGCACTATGTTAAAACTACTCTGGTAAGGGCAATAAGTAAAAGAATGCTGCCAGTAATTTCATTTGCTAGAACTCATATTCAGAGGCAAAATATTAAGGAAAAAGCTGTAACTTCTCTGATTCAAAAGAATCAGCAGCCTCATGTGTATTATTCCCCATGGAAATTATTTTTTCACTGTGACACACGACATTGTGCCCTGCAGAACAATGTGTCACTAATGGGATTTTCTTTATGGGAGAATACCAAATTGAAAGGCACAGTCAACACAGTTTACCTGAGACCTTGTAACAGTTTGACAAAGACAATTGTGGACTGCAGACTGTGGCTGTTTTATAGGCAAAAACCATCAATGATGGCACCACAGAAGCATGCTAACATCTTGAATTAAGTTTTGCCTTGTAACTTCTTCATGGAACATGGGGAAATGGCAAATTTAATTCCGAGGAATCAACTGGCAATTTAACTCCTTGAAATTAATTTATATTGAAATATTTGACTACCATCCTGGTAAACCCTTCCTAATACGTCAGGGCTACAGGTATAAGGCTAAACTGTTGCAAGGCAAAATTACCCTTGCTAGAGGCAGGCAAGAAAAGCAATCGAGTTCTTTAACCTGCACAAAATACAAGGCTTCTGGAGAAAAAAAAATAAAACAAAACAAAGAAACAAACAAAAAAAAAGCCCACAAAGAAAAAAAAAAACCACCAAATCTCAACAACAACAGTGAAAAATGAAACACAGCAACAGCATCTGTGCATTATACTTGTAGATGGAGTTTTCAATTTAATTTCAAAAGCATTCTTGCTGCCATCTAAGGAAAAAAAAAAAAAAGTCAAGACTTGACATATTCCAAGGCCAATCCTTATTCTGAACATTTTACAGACTTCTTGGGTTAAAATTTTTATGCTGAGTTAAATAATAAAGGAAGTCTAAATTCCCAGCCCATGAAAGTGTTTAATGGCTTAATTCATTAACCAGCTGGAAAGTCTCTTGGAAGTTCTTAGGTCTCATGGCCACCAACATAATGTTTGTACAAAGTCATGTGTCTGATTTTACCAAATGAGAGAGGCAGTTATGAAAAAAATTATGCAGGAAAAGGCAGGCAGTTGTCTTACATCATCCTATTTTTCTAAGAGCTGAGGTTCAGACATTTCTAAGCATCTACCTTTAGCACCCCTTCATGCAGAAATTTATTCCAAACAGGTGGCTCTCACAAAAACACTGAAGAGTAAGCTACAACTGCCAAGCTTCTGCTCTTCTGTAAAGAGTTTCCCACTTCAGCCTCAACTATTTGATTCACCCATCTCTTGTCAGCATTTGGAGCAGATCCCTTTTCTCCATTTTTTTAATTAATGCTGTTTTTTTCAGACCAACCTAAAAACTAACAACAATAATAAAAATAACAGCAATAATAGTTTGCAATTACCAAGAGGGAACTATCCCTTTCATCTGAAAGCAAAAAAGATAGTGAAATCTGATCTGTTTTCCTTGTTGCCTTTCTTTAAGAAATTTATTTCTAATCAAATAGGTGGGGCAGGGACCTGCGTTCCTATCTCAGGCCACATTCATCAACTTGTATAAAATCAAGTCATTATACATAAGTAAATTGAAGAAAGAACAAACAAGTGAGCCATAATCTAATTATTCCAAATAAATTGTAATTTTGCTGCAAATTTAGCAGTATCACTCAATCTTCTTTAATATCTAGGGTGCTGTTGTTTAATTCTTCACATTGCCGGAAGATCATAGGCAGATGACTGGCAAGTGATGGAGCTTTCAGAACTCATCCTGCTTCTTATACCTTCCATCAGAAAAATAACTATTTGTTTAGGTGAGGGAGCATATTCTATGGCTCCTTAACTGATCTAGTGAATATTTTGAGAGAGCTTTGCAGAAATAGAAAGGTTTATGGCAAGCAGACAAATAAGTTCCATTCATTTATGAAGGCAAAGCAAGCATTGTATAGTAAGAACAGAGGCTGTACTCTTGATTGATCAGATTCAATTACTGCCAGGATCAGAGCTAGTGCTTGCGAGAGTCCCATTTCCTACAAGTGCTTTTCAAGAGTCTTTGTGAGTCTGCCTCAATGGCCCAGCAGTGTACCTTATGTTTTCCACAAGTCCTCTTACAGTACCAGGAGACAATGTGGATTTTGTCACTGAGAATGCAATTTCCACTTTTGATTATGCAACTGTCTTCAGTAAGAACTTCTTGAATACTTGAGATATGCATACACGTCAGAAGAACCCCTTCAGGTGTGGGGTCATAGCAGATCTCACTGCATTTCCCCATTCCACTTTAAATTCCAGAAAATCGGCTGGAAGATCAAGTGGAGGGATAAGAGGCAAGATGCAAAGCCCTGAGGCAGAAATGGATCTTCAGGCAACATCTAGCAGGCTGGTGGAACACCTGCATGTAGCACTGCAGACACCAGAAGGTTCCAAAGGTTCAAGGATAGGCTGAACTGACTCATGGCAGATAATTCCACTGAGGATCATTAAATACAGAAAACCTACCTATATTCAGAAAGCCACTGGACTAAAGGTAGAGAATGAGAGGTATGGGAAAATACTAGGGGAAGTTATTATTTTGCCTTGTATTAGTATTTCCAGAAAAAGCATTCCTTTGGCCAGTCCTGGAGACAGCTGCTGAAATATATAAGACCATTGGTTTGATACAGAGTGGACCTGCCCTCCTACACATGTTTCTGGAGTACTGGATCCCAGAACAGTAAAAAGGCCCTACAGTGAGCAGATGATGTGAGACTCTGGTGAAACGAATAGTGTGAGCTGCCCACACCACACACAGGATCAGTAAGGTCTGTGTTTCTCCACTCAGCCTTTTCAGAAATTTAAGAAACCTACACATTAACCTCAGTGGTACAGGACGTAGGCAGAAATCTTCCTACCTCTTTGCAGAAAAGGACAGCCAAAGTTAGCATCTAAATGACAGTAGGCAACAGCTTTTTGGTAAGATTTTCTAAATATTATGTATCCTAATTACACAAATGGACAGCCAGTGAGTTGCAAATTCCCCAGTAAAGCCTGCCTATCACAAGATCTTTTAATTCCACCTTTGAAGTAAGTGATTTACAGGAAATGAGCTAGAGATTTCAGTGCTGACTGCAATCAAGACCCTTATCTTTACAATGAGCATGATTTATAGCAATTTTATGCTAATAGCTCTCACCCATCATTATCACAAGAGAGAATACATGTCAAAATTCTTTATTCACCCCAAATCACACATCATCCAGGCTTCCCATTGAAACTATCTGATTAGGACCTACAGAAGCGGAAGGCACACGGTGCTGCACACAATGACTTTCACAACCTTTTAAGCTCTCCTCTTACTTTGGATAGCTTATAAAATGGCAGAACTTTGTTTTGAATGACAAATACAGTTCAATACAAAGTGCAGGTTTGGGCGTGGACATTCAGTTCTACCAAAAATGAAGTATATCAAATTCTTGTCCTTCTTCAAATACCATATCTAATTAATTTTTCATATAAACACTCCAAATAAAGAACCTTTATGACTACCAGGTATGTATAGAGGTAATATGAATGGTTTTGAAAGGCACAGCTACTGCAGGCTGGACAGTGTTCTGGGGTAGATCCCCAATATACTTGCACAGCTGGTGCCTTTCCAACACACCCACTGTTGGAGACAACACTGGGCTAGATGGTCCTTACATTAGATCTGACAAGAGTCCTGCCTTCTAATATGCTTTTTAACTGACTATAAACACTGAAACAGATTATACATAGCTCTTCTGGTGTGCCCACTGTTCAAAAGGAAAGATTAAACTTACAGCATGAGGCAGTACAATAGAAATTGAATCTTGAGGGAATTTCAGTGATCATAGGTGCAATGCAGCTGCTAGGAACTAACAGGAGCTAGGGCACAGAAATAGAATTTTCTGTATTAAGATTTGTATGACCAGTGCTTATTCTGACTGGATTTGAAGTGAAGAATTTCAGTTTACACGATTGGAACTGTGTTGTTTTTAATGAGCCAGCTCAATCCCACTGCATACTGAGCAGTGCTGAGTGCCACAAGGTGGTATCTTTCTTGCTCAGCACTTTTTCTCTTCCTATCAGGATCCCCTCTGTGTTCATCCTGGGTCTATTTATAACAAATGCTTTTCTATAGGCCTGCTATGCCAAATACCAAAAATTGCTCCCACTCACTGCAAGGCAGAAATTCTATTCCTGTGTAATTTATTCTGTCTTTACATTTCTAACCTAGAGTACAGTGCAGATTCAAACCATTTGCAACCTTTCATCATTTTCAGATATGTGTATACTGCAGTAATCTTCTCCCACATAGATTAGTCAGTATGCATCACCAATAAATAGGTGCATGTAAGAAGCTGCTGCTTTTGAGAGACATATGTAAAAGCTGAGTTCTTTACATTCTGTAAACTAGCCTGCATCTCTGTGAAGTCATATCAATGGAGAATATTCCCCAGTGATTAGAGACCTGCAGTCTATTTTGGTACATGTCACAAAAAGTGCAGGACGGGTAACCTACATGCACAGTGAAAGTCAAAATTGTAGCTCATCCTCAGAGAAAAAAAAAAAAAAAAACAAACTGTTTTCATACATGTGTCCTTGTTGCATAAAACTTTGGACTGGTTCAGACTGTAATAATCAGTGTTTGATCAAGTATATATCCTTCCTGGGATAGCCTTCCTGATCATTCATTATCAGTGAAAATATTGGTATCTTTTTTAATACCCTCTACTTTCTTCTTTTTAATTCTTTCCAACTAGATTGTGGATGCTGCCTGCTGACACATGTATTTTTTTCCTCAGTGCCCTAAGTTTGCACGTGAGAGATGGGGCTTCTCTCAAATCCATAGCTGGGAACCATGCCCTATGCTCACTTGTGTGCCTACACCAAAACCATACCAAAATGAACAGCTAACGGGGATGAGTTTCTCTGTGGGAGCTTCTCTGTATGACCTCTCCTTCACTGGGGATGCCTGGTTGGCCCCAAACTCCCTGATGTGGATCACCTATGGAGAGAATCTCTGCCACTGCTGATCAGCCACACTCCTGGGATCAGGTTGGTCAGTGCTGTGCAGACAAGGCCTCTCATACTGTATATAAATGAGTATAAAGGTAAGTGATTGTACGCATGTACTTCCTTTTGGTTATCTCGTGATAACAACAGGTTGCCCAGAGAAGTCGTGGATGTTCCATCTAGAAATGTTCAAGGTCAGGCTGGAAAGGGCTTGAAGCAACCTCATCTAGTAGAAGGCAGAGACATTGAAAACAGAGGATCTTTGAGGTTCCCTTCAAATCCAAAACATTCTGTGATTCTAAGAACTTGATGAATGATTCTCAATACTGATGATTCCAGCCCCCATCCTCAATCAGATCAAAGCTCTCTTTCTCAGGGCCTCAAGGTGTAGTAAAACAGCAAGCATCACAAAACAGGATAGGAAAATAGATACTAGAATGAGTGCCCCCATCACAAAGTTATCTCAGGTACCCACCCCCAAGATACAATGCCCACTCACTCAGCACGATGTATGACTAAAGTCATTCAAGCTTCACCCAAACATGAAGAAGTAGTATAAAAATTAGTTAAAAATACAGAAATGTTGAGGGGAAGACTCCATCCTAACTTCTGGGATCTGTCAACAGGCTGGACCTGTTTTCTTCCCCCATAGGGCCACCTATTCGGTAAGAAAAGTACTCTGTGCCTGCTGAATTATTATCTCGAGGGGGAAGTAGACCTTGCTAGTGTATTGCTTTGAATTAGTATATTACTTTGAATACACTTTCTCAGTCGTATATAACGGGCAATTCTCAAACCTTAACCTGTCACAGTTTTATTAATAAAGAGATTTATTCTAGTCAGGATGGCAAATTCACCCAGTTCACGTTTCAGGGACTGGGCTTTACCTTTGAGCTTTAATTCACTCTTCTGTGAAAAACAGTAAAGACCTCTCCAGCCTGTGGAAAATACCTTACTATCTGGCAGTTCTAAAGAAGCAGGATCCATTGTTAATACTCAGAAAGTGTTCCAATACATGCAGGAGGGGCGAGGAGGGTACCACCTCTATGGCTGACAACAGTGTAAGAAATCAAGCTGTTTTCTAAACAAATGGTTAATTTTGCTGTTACATATCAAATGAGCAGAAAAACAATGGCTACTCAGCCCCAGGAAGATGGAGAGGCTTCAGACATTGTAATTACAGGGTATCATAAGCTCCCCCCAAAATGGAAATGAAAATATAAGTGTCTCTGTAAGCTAATGAGTCCCTAAGCCTCAATTCCAACTAGCAGCTGCTTATCACAATTTTAAATCTGCTATGCAAAAGAACCCAGAAGCACAGCTGCATCTGAAGCAATACTGGAGACAGAGAACTGATGCAAAGAAATATGGGACACGACCTAGAAGCATGGCTGGAAAAATGTGTGACTTCACACTCTTCAAATGGGCCAAACACCAAATGTTTAAAATGAGGGGTGAACAAGGTTTTCTGCTGCCAAGAATAAGTGCCAGGGGCTGCACAAAACAAGGCCTAAGGACTGTCTTATAAAGAGAGACAGCAACTAATGGCTGTAGCCTATATCTCCTTGCAAGTCTCAACACATCATGGCTCTCACTGGTGCTCTTGCCTGCTGTAGACAGTTTTTGGTCATGCAGAGATCTCAGTCTAGGCCAAGACAACAAAGGAGCAACTACAAAGGCTTGACAAGTTTTAGTTTCCTCACAGTTTACAGAAAACGACACAGCCCCAACCAAGTAGAGGAGCAACACATATGCCTAATTTTAGTTCATGCTTTTTACCTTACTGACCATAATTTATAGCACTTCAAGATTAAAACCACAGAACATTAGCTGGGATCACAGCAATCCCATTGATCTACATCTTCTTATGCTAAACATCCCAATTTTTCAGCTGCAGACAAAGTTATGTTTTAACATCGAGGGAAACCTTAAACTTTTAAGGTGAGAACCAATGCAACTGTCAAAAGCTGATGATTTTTTTTCATCCCTTTTAAGTCTGTGGCAAGGTAAACAGACAGTGACTTAGAGAGAGATCAAGAGATGGGGAGAGATGGGGAATAGGTTTTTAAGCATATTTTTTTAAGCACTGTTTTTGCTTAGACACGAAAACAAAGTCCCAGTTTCAAACATAATGAAAAAGAGAGGAAAACCACTGATAGAGAAACATTTGAATGTTTTTGAGGTAAACTTTTCTGTTGAGTGTCATGCTTCAACTGCAAATGGGACAATCTGATTAATCCTTGAGTCACTTTCATTCTGTTTATTCCTTTTGCAAACACCACTAAGGAATTTCCAGTTATACAGTTTTAAAAGAACAGGTCAAGTTAACTTGTTTTGTGAACTCAGTGCACTGTTTTCCAGTACAGAAAGTACTCTTCCCACCACCATGAAGGCAACTAACACACAAGCAGTCACTACACTGGCGACAATCACTGGGAAATCACACCTCCTCCTAATAGCTGGCATGAAAAAAAGATTAAATGTCAATGCTGCCAGAAGAAAGATCGAACATAGTCCTAAATTAGTACACCTGAAGACTGCCAAGGGTTTAAATTGTTTTTTTACAGAATGGAAGACAGAATTAAGAAGCAATGTCTGTCTCTTCAGGCTGGAAACTTGAAATGTTGTTTGACTGGTTAAGTATATTCAAAATTCGTATGTTACCTGTAAGCTTGCACCAGTTACTCCTATTCAAGCAAAGTGCAACTGTCATGGATAGTCAGAAAGAAGGACAGCATATCTTATTCACAGCAGCTTCCAGCAATTGCTCAAGGGACCTACTCCCAGCACGTGCCACTGTACTCTTTTTTCAGCTCCTGTAAACCCTACTTCTCTTCTTGCGAAGATGGCAATCTCAGGTATTTTTCCCCATATCCTCACCTGTCATCCTCACTGTATTTGCCCTATTTAAGATCAGCCTCTTGTTGATTCCACGAAGGGAGCCACAGCACATGAAAATGGCTTATGCTAGTTATGTCTTCCTTTCACTCAAAATACAAGGCAAGGTCTCTGAAACACATACCACCAAGCAAACTGCCTCTTGCATACTGAATTAACATTCAGATGCTTCCTGTTCTAACATGAACAGAGTACTCCTTTGAGAGTACTTCCATACTGATAGAAGGTTTTAGTTTGTTCCAAAAAAGACCAATATCTATCAAACCACAAAGCAGACCAAAGAGCACATGGAGAGAGGAAATAGCACAGTGGTAACAAGCAATAACCTGTTCCTTGCACTTATGAAGAATGCAATACTTTAGAAGACATAACACCAATAACAACTTGGTTCATTGGTTCGAGTGTGGCACCAGTCACAAAACTCATAGATGTTTTGCCAGCACTCCTATCTAAATTCCAGAAGATTAGGGGCATGTCTTGGTTCAAGGATAACCCCAGATCTGAGGCAGCTAATAACACAAGACCTGTCAGACACCATATTCTGCTGTCAGGATACCTCCTCATACCACTCAAAACCTTCCTTAGTTTCACAGTACCTCTCCTAATTTCCACTGCCCTACCAAACTTTCACAGGAGCAAGCCAAGAAATAAAAGAGTAAACCATTGCAATGAAGCAAAGTTGACTGCTGTTTAGCAGATTTGAAAGCAACTACAGACCTTCTTTTTGCAAGTATTCCAAGCCAAGGTAAATTGGGTGTGTAGCTGTGACCTTCTGCCAGGAAGACAATCCTGATAGAAGTAATCTTAGCTAATATGAGCAACCAGCAGGCAAGGTAAAGCAACATTGCCCATATTCTCTCCCATCACCTTAAGCAAAGGTATTGCCTCTCAAAGACTCCTTAAAAAGTCAGTTAATATTGCTTCTTTGGGGGAACCTCAGAATTTTCCAGTTAACAGTGGTAGATGTAGCCATCATTATGTTTGAAGAAGCTACCAAAAAACACTTGTATTGCTTTGTCAAGTATGGAAGCTGATGCACAATTGATTTGCTGTCAGGTTGGAAGAATGTGGTGCTGGTAGAATATTTTGCAAGCTCTATCCTTCATTTTAATTAATGGTTTGAATGACAGCATGGACACTTATCCCATTGTAAAGTGCAAATGAGGTCATGTAAGAAAGTAACAAATGTAAGTCTTGTTAGGAGACAGAATACTTTGCATTACGAGAGAAAAAAACAGAGCCGCTTTCAAGCACAACAGCCTTTCCTCAGTTCTGTATCTGGATGAGGGCAACCAAAAAAAGGGATGCCACACAGGGCAAAATTAGCATTATAAGTCTTCTCAAATAATGGAATGAAACAGACAAAGTGCAAAACCAACAGTGCCTACTAAAAGAGGAGTATTCAAGTGCACAAGTACATGAACACTTCCACAAGGAACTCCCTGGCCGTTTTGCTGAAAAGATGATGACAGATATCTAAATTACTGTCACAGCTAAGGCATGGAATAAATGAGATTACATTTTGCCCTGCCCCTACAATTATTGCAAGATCACAATGAGAGGAAAATCAATGCAGTGTGCCAGGAAATAGCTTATATTGGAGTTTAAAGAGAAGAGCTACTAAATACAGCTCTTCCTCATCCTGACATAATGTGAGCATATCAGGCAGAAAATCATCCCAATGTTCCAAGTCATTGTGTTCTCCTGAAAATGTTTAAATGACCTTATAACCTTCACCCTGCTCTTTTTATTAGTGGCCAGCATATATGCCAATATATGCTGTATTTCATCCTTCTCTGCAAGGAACTATTACAGCTCCTTTCAATCACTTCATTATCACCTTTTAGGCCAGAGAAGGAACACATGCTTACTCATAGGAAGAAGCTGTAAATGTTCCCCAGAGATCTGCTTGGGGAAGACACATTTTTAAGATGTTAAATGATGAATCACTAGTCTCTAGTTAAAATGATTTGTGTTACTTTCCATTATCAAACTGGTCTATCCATTTGAGTTCCGTAATGAGCTTGGTCAGGATCTTCAGCTGGAATGTTACACCGACAATTTAATCAAGCTGAAATTGGGATAACAAATAGCTTTTCATGACAAATACATCCTTTCACCAAAACGAGTCCAACTCTCAGCATCCTTGGATGCTGTGTGGCTGAGTGGTTTGAAGCACAGCCATGCACCTCTGCGTAGATCATGCAGCAGTGAAACTGCAGCACCAGCATTTTTCAGATAGACCATGACAGCTGAAGTCCAGCCTACTTATGCCATGACACTGAACTGGAACACTAAACGCTTTGCCCCAAAAAGCAGTGACAGCACCACTGCCTGTCCAGCTGGTTTTCTCTCACACATTTGTTGCTACAGGCACAATTTCAGAAGAAAGTAATGTTCAGGCACACATTCTGCCCTCTGATATAAACCAGACTGAGCTGCTCATAACCTAGAGGCCTGCTGACAATTCACTGGCAGTGTTGAAAAAATGTCTAACAATTGACTGCCTTCCAAGTCCAGAGGTCAATAACATGTCACGAATAAGAGCTAAAGAAGGAGCTCTGCCCTTGATAATGGGCTAAGGTGATGGTAGACAGAAAGAAGAAAGCTCTTGGCTCACACCTTCTGTTCCCCAACACCCTTCAGGGACACAGAATTTTCTGGAAAACAGACAGAACTTCCCATATCACCTTTGAAAAAATATTCTATGGGCCAGAAAATAAGAGAAAAATCTGTAGATAGACAATTGGTCTCATTTATCGTACTGTCATGTGCTTGTGACCACAGAGTCAGGTAAAGTCAGCCAGGTTTCTGAGTAGCTGATTACATGTGTTTTGCTCTCTATTCTTAAGCAACAAGGCTGCAAGGTTAGGCCAGCTTCTACAAGGAGCAGACAAACTGTGACAGTACAGTTCCCTCTTCTCTCTATCCCAGGTGTGCACTTGTTTTGTTTTTGAGGGCATGGAACTGGATTTAAATGAGAAGCAAAATTCCCAACAAATCCTGTTATGCCCAACACAACTAATTTCTTATTTTTTTAGAGGGCAGTTACTGCCCATTTTAATACATGTCTTAATGAAGACTGATTCATGAGCTGACTCCCTTATAAGGGCTTTGTAGTTAAAGAGGCTGGGAATAGGAACCTTGTTAAAACAAAGCTCTACTGAGCATTTTGTATTTCAAGATAGTTACCTCTTATGACTTTCTCTATTTGGTTCTCTAATTAAAAGGTTAGCAAACATGAACAGGGAGCATTTTACAGAACATAGGGAACCTTAGGTCTCCCCACTTGAGCCCTGAACTGAATTTAACTATTCAAAGGCAGTCAGTGATATAATCACAGTGCATTAACCCCTACACTTATGCTCCACTGGCAGTTGCAACACCACTTTCAGCAGCACCATGTGAATATCAGCCCTGTAATCCAGACTGCTGAGCTCTGCAAATTCATGGCTATCATTTCTTTGTCTCTGCTCTCACTGCTTGGCCCAGCAAATACCTGGCTCTAAAAAGTGGCAAGCATAAGAATATAGACACATGCTTGCAGGAAAAGTGCAGCAGTCCAAAAAAAGGGTAACAGGTTTATCGGTCCATAAGTGGAGAGCTGAGCCTTTAAATAAGAATTATTGTTTCACTTCCCTCCTTCCATCATTGTGACAGTCCTGACAGGTCACTGGGAAGAAGAGCCCCCAGAATTTCTATGATGCCCAGACAGAAGCTCTAGCTGTAACAAATAGCATTAGCAAAATGTCAGTAGATTCATGCTGTTACCACCCACCAGCTGCACCATTAAAGGCCGTCTGCTCCTAAGGAGTACATGACAAAGGGATGCCCAACATTGCCATGGAGGTAGACAAGGGTGATTTACTGCTCTGTGCCGGGCGATAACATGGGCATGAATCACAAGGTGCCTTCAGAGAGAAGCTAGATTGGAGTTTGTCTGATGAGGTGAACAGGAAAGAAAGCATTTTCCAGGTCTAAGGCCTGCCCATCTTTCTTACATGAAATATGTAGAGCATTCTTGATCCTGGGCATGACTAAACAAACAAATCCCCTCTGAGCCTTCTCAGGACACTGCAGCAGTCCTGAAGTAGCTGAGACAAGTGACACCAATTAGATTCCCCTGTTGGGTACTGCATTTTAGATGAGGAATACCACACAGATAGCCTGATCCCGGTGGATACATCTCAAGAGACCATTCCTAAGCTCTCTCTTTGAGTAGTTGTAGTGCTATCTTAGCACGAAAGTAAAACAGAAGGATAACATTCTGACATGAGGGTTCTTGGCATGAGGGGAGAAAAGGAGACTAAAATAGACAAGGCAATGTCCATGTCTGTGCCTGTCAACTATTGAGAAGAAAATTAAAGTCACTATAAAAACATAAGAGGTCCTGAAAAGAACCTGAAAACATGTGTCTCAGATAACTTTCAAATGGCACTCAGACCATTTGAAATTAAATGTAGCCTTACCCTGTGATGTCAGTCATCTTTAAGTCAAGGCCTTCTAGGATCTTCAAGGTCCTCAAATTACATTACTACCTATTACATTCTGTGGTCTCTCTGATTAATGCTTCTCAGCAGACAAAAATTTCCCTACAGAGATTATTAACACTTCATTCTTACAAAACATTTGAAGATGGAACAGTGTGATCTTTCTCTTTTGCTCTAAGTGAGCTGCACTTGGAGCAGATCTGGCCCTTGCCACAACCAATGAACTCAGTCATCAACCTTGTATACTGTCTCCCAGGATATCTGCATACTGCTTCCTTACCAGCCCATTCCTCCCTCATAGGGAAATTCAGCACCAATGCAAGAAGGAAGATTTCCTTGTCCATGAACTCTTCTCTGACCCCCAAGAAAGGTCTCAAGGCCCAAGATATGGAAGGAAGATTTTGACATACATGGACACTTCTTTCCCATTTTGCTGAAGCTGATGCCTTTTCCTGTTCTTAAAATCAAGAGTCAAACACAGTTAGAAGGAGAAAAGAGATTTTACCTTGGTGTTTATTTTAAGGATCTTTAGGTATGCTGTGTCCAGGTTGAATGCACTGAAATGCACCCCTCAATGCCCACCCCCAGAAGATCTGGTATAACATTATAGGTCTTAATAATTAGCATATCTATAAAAGATTCCCCAATGAGAGGCTTGAATGAGCCCCCCTCCCCAAAGAACCTTCCCCTGGATGGTTCTATCTTAGTTTACAGAATGTGTTCTGGAGAGGACCTTGGGGTGTGGGGCACGCTAACCTCTACCTACAAAGCTTCTAAAGTGTTTAGTCTCCTAGCTGAACAAACAAGTCCAAGAATGTAGGCAAAAAGCACTAAGAATTCAGAAGCTGGAAAAAGGTATAACAGCTGTATAAAAGAAAATGCAGAGAACTTCATGACACCAAAGCCAAATGGGAATCCATGCAGGTAAGGAGAGCAGCCATCTCACACTGCAGAGAACAGAATTTCCAGCTCTGAGATAGCTTTGAAAAACTGAATTAGTAAGTGAGGAGCAAGACAGCAGACAGCAGCTGAAATTGGGTAATGACACTTTTCAGAGGAGGAATTGGTAGCCTTCCCCTGCCCTGCCATCAACAAATGTATTCATAGAATCAAATTTCCCCACTGTCAGAGACAGAAGTAAGAACAGAATTCCCATTGCTTTTTTCACCCGGTTAAGTCATCATGCTTGAATGTGCAGGTGGCAACAGTGCGAGGGCACATGGCTCAGCTGCAGTTGATTCCATAACACAGCAACAAGCCATGCTAAGCATCCAGCCCAAGGAGACAGAAGGTACTCCTCTCAGCACTCAAAGTCCCTGCATAAGTCTGGTGCTGGGTTCCAACCACAGCTTCATCCCTGCTTTAAATATCTCCCAAGAGATATCTGCCTAGGAATGTAATTGATTCTACATGCTTTCAGGGCTTATCAGTTCTTATTGGATCATTTCACACCCTGAACTTCATGGGAAGAGGAGCTTTGCTTTCCAGGTTGTCCTGCAATGAATAGATTTTCTTTTCTTCTGTTCCCTAGGCCTTAAGTGAGGGGAGAGAATAGATGAGGAAATTTGCACAACACTAAGACAATGTCAGTTTTCATTAAATACAGTGTTTTTAGCATGGACCACATGCTACCTGGCTGTCATGTCCTTAACCTAAAGGGTAATTTTGTTATGAAAGATTGCAGGATGGGAGTTTGGTCGCCTCCTCCTATGTGGATGACTTATTTACCCTCCTAATGCCTCGAATAATTTATCAGAGAATTTGCACTGCATAAAAGTTATCAATAATGCACTAGAGTCAATTGATTTAGGTACTCACTTCAAACAAAATATGAACCATGCTGTCCCTGCATTTGCTGACTTTGGGCTTCTTTTGGATTTAAAGCTTATTTCAAATCTCTCAAAAACTAAACTATTACCTTTTTTTTCTTGCCATGAAATGGACACCTTTTCCTTGAATCCCTTTTGCCTTCCATACTGCCAGCCAAGGCTACTGTGAAATACCTGTCATCCAAAAGCTACTACACTTAATGTTTGTCACTTAATCCTAATAATAATTTCCAGATAACCAGTAAGGAAGAAAATAAATTTCTTTATCAACTCCACTCTCTTTACATCTGCTTTATTCCCAGCTGTAACATAACCAGTTATAATTGAGTTGCAGTTTAATCAACTAAGTGGGCCACCCTGTGAGGAAAAACGGAAGAGAAAAAAAAAAAGAAAAGAGGAAAAAAAAAGAAGAGAGAATCTAGGTCGCTCTGTTCTTAAGACAGCAAAATAGATAATTGCTTCACTCCACAGCATGCATGCTGCACTTGAGGTATGTTTGAAATCTTATGTAACTAATACCATCCCTAGGTTAGCCAGACCATCCCTAATAATATGCCATAAATACCTCTTCCACGCACATGAAGGTGATAGATCTGACTAATCCTTTTCAGGCTGTGTGAAAACAAGGAATATTCCAACCCAAGAGATTATGAGGGGATTTTTGTGAGTTTTTAAGTAGAGGAAGAAAACCCCTTTGATTATTGCACTTGCATCTGCAAGGACTTAATAGAAATGCTGGTCTTCAGCTGCTGTAGATTGACAGATCTCTGTCAAGAAAGACAGCTGAAATTTTTAAATTACATTATGCTGTATCAAAGAAGTGCCTATGAGTGCCCAGGACCTTGTTGTGCAGAATCAAGTGCTGAGTTTCTCTGGTCACCCAGAGATTGTCTCTATTGGGCTAGATTAGCTCTACTGTCTTTTGGTTAGAACTAATTTTTTGAGTACATAAAAAGGACCTAGTACAGAAGGGTCTTGTACAATGCAAAGCAAAATGTACACTAAAGTGATCCATAAATAAAAAGCAAGACAAATAACTACCTAAGAACCAGCAATAAGACAGAATGCCTATAATAGAGAGAAAAAAATAATGAGTGTTGTTAACTCAGGGCAGTCAATTCACAATAGTCAGCTCGAGTACAAACAGCATTGAAACTGACACACTCTACATTTAACCCAGGGAGAGGATTCAATACGTGAAGCAAATTCAAAACTTTGCACTTTGACTTCATTTCCCTGTGTGGAAACAGAACACTCTTGTCTGTGGTAGTGGTCGAGAGGATGCATTTTAACCACCTATTTTAAGCAACTGTTGCTGCATCTGCCAACACAGCAGGAGCACATGCTACGGTCTTGGAGGAGAGGTGCTGAGTACCAGGCAGAAGGAGTACCAGCTGAAAAGTTCTACCAGATGACATTCAAAACACAAAACCAGAAGTCCCAGTCAAGCACCTCGGCCATGAGGCAAGTCATTGTCTCCTCAACAGGGGATCTCTATCCACATGACCAAAAAAAAAGTTAAACACCTTGACATGGTGCTCAGAGAGGTGGGATCTCTGCCTGGCACAGTGTTCATTGGCAATATAACAACATGCACAGTCAGAAGAAAGGGATGGCACAGTCCTCCTCTTCCAGAAGCCATCAGCTTACAATGGCAATGATCTGGATCTACCACTCACCTGTGTGCCCTTGCTGAAGGTTTCCTTTGAGCAGGCACTCCTGAATTAGTCAGGCAGTTTCAAGGAGACCTGGCTGAAAAGTTATCAGCCATGGGGAAGGAGAATACAGGAGGAATTTGGGCCCAAGAGATTCAGTCCTGCATAAAAACATGGGTCTTTCTCTGAGTGCTGGGCCAGCACAAGGCACCCTCTGAAATCAATGCCTAGATAAGAGATCTAAGTAATACTGCTGTGTAAGCCTGAGTCCAGAATATTGGCAGACAGCAGATGCATAAACTATGGAGTGTAATCTGAGTCTAATGATCAGGAAAATGGTAAATATTGGTACTGAGGAAGAAAGAACAGTTTATCTTCAGACAATTGTTGAAAACCAGGAAGTGGCCCTAGAGAAGCACCTAATTCTTAAATCACTTATATCTCAACTGTTGCATAAAACAAAAAAAAATTACCAAATGCATTGAAAACAGTTGCTTCCATGTAAATTGCAGGTAGGAGTCACCATGGAGGGAATTTCAAGCTATGCTTTTTACATGAAACTCAAAATCCTTGCTTGGGCTGAAGCACCACAGCTGGAAAGATACCCAGTGCATCCATCTATTCTAGAAATTACCTGTAAATCCACCAAGGTCTTTGAAATAAAATCACTTTTAATCTGAATCCAGAAGTTGATTTCAAATCATCTGTGAGCATAGACATAATATAGCTGGTAGACCTCTTCTGTCATACAAAGGGGTTAAAATGTTTTCAGAAAAGGGAAGATTTACCACAGCTCTGTAGATAACTCACCCAGAGGGACACGATGCTGGTTCCCACTAAGCTGCATTCTGGACACCATCAGAAGTTACCACATATTGGAACAAAATCAAAATTTAGTGTAAAATCGAAACCACTTTTTAGAGAAATTCTGTTACTATGGGCAATCTCACAAGTGAAGACTCAAAGACATCAACTCTCTGTTGACGTACTCAGGACCAATAATTATTTCCTGCCTCACTGGCCCTACCTCTCTGAGCACGTGTAATTATTTCAACTGCACCCAAGACACGGTTTCCATTTCTTCATGCTTGCTGCAGCAGCAGGATTCCCCAGAGAGAGCACCTCTCTTCTCTCCCACTAGTCAAGAGACAATAATTACTGACTCAAGGATGCTCATGGCCAATTTATTCACATTATCCTTTTACCAATATTGTCTTTCACTTTAGGTAGCTCTTCCTTCACTGCAGTGTTCACCTCTCTCATGCATTTAGAGAGAGTAGTGGTGTCCCTGCTTAACCTTTTTCCTCAGCATTTTAATCTATCTCCATGTAATTATAAATTTCCTTTCATGAACCTTTTAATCTTGTCATTGTGCAGCCAGGGTGACATGGAACATAAACTTATGATATTTAAAGGAAAATACAGAGGAGAAAGTTGAAATTGTCAAGAGAAGTGTTTTAAGTATACAGAGTTAACAAAGAAAAAAAACCACCAAAATTAATAAATATTTCATCTGTTTCTAATGAAGTCTAGATTTTTTCTAAATTTTCTTCCAAGAACTTTTATTTCTGGCTAGAACTGTGTAGAGGAGGGACTATACACATATGCTGGCGAAGTCTCTGAGTATTTTCTCCTTCTCAGTTTTTTTGCTTACTTGTATTCTGTTTGGGATTTTTTTTTTTTTTTTTTTAAGGCAAAAATAAATCTGAAGGAAAATGCAAAGAGAAATCTTATTCACAAAAAACAAAACATTTCACTCAGATTCAGGGGAGGGTAGCATGCATACACTTAGCTCCAGCATAAAATAAATAACTGTCAGAGATTAATAATACATTAGTTTGGACATGATGTCTTAGTCTCATAAAGTCTTTCATGTTTGCAATGTCTTCTTTTCTTGATTGCTGAGAAAAAGCAAACTAGGTGTTTAAAAGCTTTTCATTAAAAAAAAAAAAAAAAAGAAAAGAAAAACCCACAACACAGCCTTGGTAAAACCTTTCCAAAGTCCTCTTGCAAATTAAGATTTTGATTAAGATATGCATTTTCAAAGAATTCAAGAGACACACACAGAGTCAGGACAGGCACTGGAACAGAGGCCAGGCAGTCCCACACAGCTCCTGCCCCTTCAGGGGGGCTGCAGAGAGTGTCACACTACACTTAGTAACACCATGACAGTGAAGTAGAAATAGCAGGAAAGGATCATTGCCAATATCAAGTCAAGGACAAATTTTCAAGTCCATCAAGTCTGGAAGTTCAGCTCTGTCCAGCAGTGAGAAGCAGAGGGCGTGACAGAAGGACAGAAAAATGCTGTTCACTTCCCATGAAGGGAAGGGTAGCGCTCAAAGGCCCATGTGTCTCCTTGAGTCTGGTGTTTTCTTGGGATAACGGTGTCCTGTGCTGCCTTCCATGCAAGGAGACTGGGAGAGACACCCCTTAACCTAGAGATCAGGTTACCTTCCCAAGCATCCCCAGGGTTCTCCCACAGAAAAGGCCAGCAATTGAGACAACCCACTTATACTCAGCTACCTTCAACAGAAGGTTCAAACTGTTTTTCTGCTGGTCAAATTTGCCTGAGCTCACCAGCAAAAAAAAAAAAAAAAAGAAGATAGAGATGCAGGGACACAGAGACACGGCAGCTCAACTATTTGTCAACCTAGGCATTGACACATATTTCTCTCCCATCTTTTTTCATTTAATTGTTGCCTGCCTTCCCTTTCATTGCTCCAATTCTCTCAGGAGACCGGAGTTATCAAAACAGCTGCACCATTCCCCATCTAGATTTTTTTTTTGTTGTTGTTCCTTTCCTTATTTTCCACAGAAGGTAATTCATAGCCACTTGAATCTCAAATTTATGTTGATTTTGTGGTATGTTTGACATTCTTTCAAGGTCAGTATCACTGCAAATAAGCTGCAAGATTCAAATCATGATGCAAAAATGTAGCTACTAAGCAGATTCATTCTTGTAGGTAATGACAAATTCAAATTGCAAAAAGATGCACAAAGTCAGTAGATTAAACCTGTTGCTTGTATTAATGCACTTCTGCAGTGACTGCAACCCCCCCATATTGAAAGCAGCTCATTTAAAAATACAGGAGGAAGGGGGGGAAAAAAAATCAATCCTCAAATTGCAGTGGTCGTCAGTTTGTCCCTAGCAGAGAGCTACAATTTGTTTGAAGTATTTTGTTTCTAATATGCACTGTGATTTGTACCAGTGATAGATCACTGGTAAGCTTTGCCATGCCTGTAACTGCAGCTGTTACCCCTTAGCAAACCACATGAGCATCTACTCAGCAGTTGTTAGAAACTTTCAGCCTTCTCAGCAATGTTCTACATGCTGAGACACGTACTCCAGACCCAAAAACTAACCTGAGAGAACCATAACTGACTATATTCAAGCTCTCACAGTCAAACTGTACGTGAGAAAGTATGATGGCAACCAGCAAAGTGCTCAAAGCAATAAGTTAGCAAATGTTTGCAGTACTGTGTTGCCTTGATCAAGCACTAGATTTCAGCACATGGAATGAATATAAGAAGGTAGTGCAAAGGTGCAGCCTCACAAAGAAGAGCATCCAAGGCTAAGGCAGAGTACTTTCTGGCCCACTACTGAAAGAGGAGAGCAGAGAATTTGGAAGAGCCCTCAGTATGCTGCTGTTGAAAGTAGGGATAGAAACTCTGCAGCTTTGAGGGACTAACATCCCAGTTATCACTTCATGAACCATATCCTCTCTCCAATGGCCTGGAAAACTATGAATTCTCTCTCTAGATAACACTGGAACCTGTATTTGTCTCTGAGTCTCAGCACCAGTGCCTATTCCCTCTCTTTCGTCTCTGAACACTATCACAAAGTTCAGAGAAGGGACCTTGGCCTACAAACAGAAGAACATGCCTCTTGCATGTAGCCCTCTGATAGGACAAAACCCAACAAATTAGAGACCTATCCCTTTCTTTCTGCCAGCCTTCCCTGCTTACTGCCATTCCTCTTCCAGGCCTCCTCAACAATTTGGCAGACTGATGGAGAACTTCTCATCTCCATGCAACTTCCACATGAAATTTCCAGTGACACCATCTTGTTGCTAGAGTGGATTTTTGTGCTGTTGGCCTTTGGGGGGTGTCCCAGCACAGAAGAGACACTTGTAAGGGCAGGATGCCTGTCTTCTCTTAGTGGAGAGCCTTTGCAGAGGTTACTTAGGGCTTTTGGAGCCCTATTCTTTACTGCAGTGCTGACAAATAGAGACCATACAGTCTCAACTCAGCAAGACTTCTAAAGCCAGGTAGCCCTCATAGATTTGATTTCATAGCTTTATGAATTCAAACCTTACCCTTCTAGTCAGAGAACAAAGCCCTTCCACATACATCAGCTTTAGTATACATCAGTTTTCTCTAATGCCTGTCCTTTTACCAGCACACGAGCAAGTGCCTAGGTCTCCGTAGCTAAGACTTAAACTACATCCTGAACTTCCCTCTCCTTAAGAACTTACACAAAGGCAAATCAGTAGCTTATATTTAGAGCAACCCATTTCACCAGGAAGATCTGAGTAGCTGTAAGACATCATCCACTAAGCCCCAGCCCAGCTCCAAACACTGCTGCAGATAGCATATCCTATGCAACATGGGCCAAAATTTCAGCACTGACAAATTCTATTTGTGCCAAAATCATGCACCTGGCAAGAAACCACCACTTCTCTCTGCTTTGATTATGAAAGGTAAAACACTACAAAAGTCAGAAAGATTCATGTATACAGCAATGGATATTAAAATCAAAAGCAGGCAGAACTTCCTTTGAAGTGGACAGAAAAACTAAGGAGAAGAATTATTTTTCTGCCATGAATCAATCCCACACAGACTCTTTAATATATGGGAAATTTCTTTATTTCTCCCTCTCTGAGAGAGAAAACTTCTGCTTATCCATGTCACTCCAAGCAGGCTTTCAGCAAGCAGATGACCTGCAGGACAAATCTTAGTTAAGCTCTTTGTGGCCCACCTCTACAATCAGCTGAAGGCTGCACTTTTCCTTCAAGGGTACCTCAGTATGCACACTGCTCTCAGTGCCTGCTTGCAAGTAAGACAAATGTAAGTAAGATCTCAGCAGACACAAGGGGGAGGTTTTATGTGAGTATAACAGCAAAAGGCCAAACAGAGGCAAGCAAATATAAAAGGAGGTTTTCTCAAGAAAGGCACAGGAAGAAAGGATCTGGCCAGTTTTTCATCTCCTGGTTTAGATCATGGCTGGAATAAATCAGCTGACCATCACCATCATTGTTTCACTGGTATCATCTCAACAGTAACCATTTGCTTCCTTGGAAGACATCTTGCAATTTTATCAAATTTCTTGAACACAATCTCTTTGCCACCAGTACACATTAGGAAGAAAATAAGGCTTTTAATACCATTCCTTGTGAAAAATGTATGCATCAGATATGCCACCTACCCCAGGTTCCTGCCTCCTGTCATTGGATCCCAGGAAGAAGGGATCAGTATCTTCTTCTCCACTTCCCCCCTTCAAAAAGCCATAGAGAGCAACGAGGTTACCCCTCTGCCTCCTTTCTCCAAAATAGAAAAAACAGGTCCTTAGCCACTCCTCCTCAGGAGACATTCCTTCCAGCACTTTCACTAGATTTGTTGCCCTCCTCTGGATACAGTCAACTCCCTTAAAAATCTTTTTAATTTGTGTGGCCCAGAATTACACCTAATATAGGCAGAAGTTATCTGAAAATGAAAGTAAGTGGCCCTCCAACACCCATCACATGCTACAGTGGGCTTAAGATGTCGTGTCTTTTGCCACATTCTCTGGCCTTTGTGATTTGGATGCATTTTGACTGCAAAATGAAAGACCTCGTGTTAAATGCTTCAAGGATCACAGACAAAAGAGCCCCCAGAAGTCAATACCAGCACTATTTGTTGGCATTATGAATTGCAGTTTTGCACTACAGTTGCTGTCCTGCTCCAGAACTTCATACATTAACACAAGCAGTGGAGCACAGTCTCTTTAATGAATGAGGTCCCAGAACAGCACAGAGGCTCAGCAGAGAACTGGAAATGTGAGAAGAAAGTGAGTTGGAGAAGGAGAAAATAGAAATCTCTGTGTTTATTTCACAGTCTGTTCCACCCTGAACAGGTCTGTATTGCACTCAATCTTGCTAACTTATGCAGGAAAAATTAAGAACTTAATCACATCACAAGCTACTAAAGTGAGGCAAATGCAGCCGTAGAACATACAGAAGGTCACTGCTAAGATGTTAAACACTAGTGTGGTTTTTATGCAGGCTTATCTGGTGTTCACACACCCTCACATCTTCCCCAATGTAAGCTTAGCACAGGAGCTGCTCTTTCAGAGCTTAAGTCACACAGTGACTTAAATCCCATTATCTTCATGAGGGCTTGGATCTCTGTCTGCCTTTAAGAACAAGGGGACTCCCTCTGGACTGTGTTTTGTGGTATACCTAGCTGAATCAAAGTTGCTGGTAAGGGACATGAAGTAGGCAGTGCCCCCCTGTGCTGACATGTTCCACACAGCAATCTGGCTGCATTTGTCTTCTGCCTACAGTATTTTAAGAATCTTTCTGAACGAAAACAAATGTCCACTGATTCCTGACAGAAGAAGCGGATGGAAAGCAGCAGTTCCCACTCTAAACTGCTGCAAATAAATCAGAAAAATCATGCCTGTAATAACTATCAAAGTGAATATCTATCCAGAAACTCAGAGTATCCTTCCTCCTAGCGGGGCTTGCATTGCAGAATGAAATCAAGGGGTGCTGGAAGCATGAAGAAAAACCTTAGACAGTGCCATTCATATGCACTGTTACGTGTGAAAGGATTTTTTTAATGTCAGCTGGAGGATAAATCACACAAGTCAATACTTAAGGCAGGCATCCCAAGCTTTTACCATCCAGTTCTTGACATTTCTCCTATTCATGGCAGTAAAAGCAGCACATTAAAAGGGCTTTGTGCAGCATCATATTTAGAGCTACTTTGTGTTCTGCATATCCACAATTTCACAATATTCTGGTATGCAGAATGTTGCTTCCTGCACTAGGAAATCTCTCTTCAAACACATCAAGATCCAACATGCCAGTAAAATCTCCTCACTTTCCATGAGTATCATCTTTTCATGTTCATAAGAAAACGTCTCAGACCCTTGGCCCTCAAATCACCCAGTAACAGAATGTCACCCAGAAGAGCTTCATGAAGTTAATTGTCTTCTATTTCAGTCCAGTTTCCCTATTTGTCCAAGCAGCAGTGACAGAGGAACTCATACAGTGTAGTACAACATGGGAGTAAGGTGTTCACGCACAATTTGCTTTCACACAAACTTAGGAAGAAATCAGGCACACACAGTGAAAAGCATTATAACTAAACTCCTTCAGGACCCTCTTCAGATCCTCCAGTTCCTGCTCTCTCCTGGGAAATCATTGCTCATGATGACAGTAGCCCAGCTCTCACCTGACTTGGCAAAGAGCACATCTACCGTAAAATATAGTCATGAAATGACTCTGATTGTCTTCATTTAATGAAGTGTCACAGGAACAGCAAAGTGACCAACCACCCTGGCTACACACTTTTGTCAATGTCTGGTGATGCAGCAATGTCGGAGGTACAAAATATCCCCTTGCTGTTACTCCTGTGGAAGAAGAAGCAGCAATTTTAAACCTTTATGTTTCCTCTTGCTACATTCTTCTTGTTGTCTTACACAGCTAATCAGCATCATGACTTCTCCATGGCTTCTTTCACTGTCAGAAAATAAACAGTTTGACTTCCATAGAGGGTGTTGAAAGGTCTGAGAAACACGAGAAAAAAAAGTCACAGAAGCAAATTGGCCAAATAACCTAATATTTTGTACTGTTTTTCCTGGAACACAGTCCCCACTGCTAATGAAAGGGTCAAGGATTTTTCCATGAAGAAGCCACAGATTTAAAAAGACACATTTCAAGCTGGTCAACCTCCAGGCAGAAGCTCTGCTGCCAACACAGCAGCAAAATCCAAGTGCTGGCAGGACAGCAGAGGATGACCTTGCACTGCACAGAAACAGCAGGCTGCTGCAGACCCTCTTTAACAAGCCAGGGAAAGGACACATTCTACTTCAGCAATACCTCAATCTGTCAAACTGATTTCACAAAATCTAAATACTCTAGCCACACAGACTTCCAAACAAAGCAACTTGACGCAGCATAACTGCCTTTCCTTGCTTGCTAACTTCAAAACACCTCATTGCCTTCTTCCCCTATGGGCAAAACTCCAAGGAAAAGCAAATCTGATCATTCTGTGCCATTAGAGATAAGGGTAACATCTTCAAAGTTGGCTTAAAGGCAATGGCAAAACTCCCACAAAAGCATTCTGCTAAGCTAAGTGTTACTGCTAATTACCAGAGAGGAAGACCTCCTCTTCCTCAATAAGGTGAGTGAGGAGGTAGGAGAACAATGACTTTTTCTTTCAGTACTTTATTTGATCACTCCCTATGACAAAACCTGGTCCCAAACCCCTCATGTGCTTCAGAGATCTACACAGTAGGGACCATCAGACCTGTCCTGTAGGGAAAGGTCAAAAGCACCTGCCTGCAAACAGATTTCAAATCAAGGCTCTTAGCTATCATAAACTCTGACCTAAGCCTCATTTTGGGGCTCTACACAGGAAAGAGAAAATGACATACTCGTTATGAAAATAGCGTACCCTTTATGCTCTGTCAAGGACACCCAGCTGGCCCTCAGCCTCTGTGAATTGTCTCCAGCTGAGATGGTTGAAGGGTTAAGCTACCTTAGCTGTAAGTGGTCTGCAAGCAGAATCTACAGCAGGTCTGACTCTGTGTAGATTAGAGGCAAAATTGCAGTATTGCAGTATTTTTTTTCTTTCTTCCAGGAGTGCCATAAGAGATTTTCAGAGTGGGATAAGAACTTTTGCACCATTCAAAAAATCATATCAAGTAGACAAATTAATTCAGAGGTGTTCTGGGAAAAGCCATATTAAACTAAAAGCAAAGAGCCATGAAATCCACACAAAGACCTTCCAGAAAGTGATCATAATAAAAATGGTCACTAGCAGATCAGACCATGTATCCTAGCCAAAACAAGCCTATTAGTCACTAGAGGTTTGGTGCTTTGCTCAGTTTGACCATGCTTGTGGAGACAATTCACAGATTATTCTGAGTTGGAAGGGGCCCAGAAGGTTCATTGAGTCCAACTCTTAAGTAAATCTCCCTTTGGATATCAGAACTGGCAGACAGAAAGTGTTCTGGCTCCAAAACCAAGGAAGCAAACTATAACCTTTAGTCCTTAGCTTGCTGTGCCAGTGTGGCCAGCTAGGGTGATTTGCATCGGCTTGGACTTTAACTCCAAGGAGAAACCAGTATCCAAAATCACCTTTATTTTCCATATAATATTTGCACTGGGAGATCTTGTTTTATCTTGTTGAAGCTATCTGTAATTTAAAAATAGGGCTCTGCTTAATGAATTAGCATTTCCTGGATTTTACCACTCTGCAGAGACTTCTCCTTTATTGAGTAAATGGGTAAGTTCCAGACACATTAAGTCATCTGGCAGAAGAGCTGGTGCCCTGGGCAGCATCTTGACAGACATCAGGAGCTCAGACCTCACAAAAAGATGCTTTTTGAGTTTACCTTCTCAGAAAGTCCTATTATCATACAGATCCTGACCCTGGCATGCAACATCATCTTAGAATGAAGATCTGCCCAGAGTGAATGTTGTTAAGCACAGGCAGACACTGATTCCAACTCATGTTAAGTCACCAAGCTGCAGAAAAAAGCGGGCGCCGTAGACATTATTCCTTTGCTGCAGCCCTCCTCCCTCTGCCTTTAACTGCAGCCTCTAAGCAGTTATTTCCCTTGACTGGATTCATGGATCTCCAGCTGTAGTGACTGTATCTCCAGTTTGCAGGTACATTAGTTCATTTCTGAGCAAGCAACCTTATTCACACTACAGTAAACAGTGCAAAGCCTGCACATCTTAACACTAATTCTCCTTCAAAACGGGCACTGAAGAGTGAAATGAAACAGCACTGCTACCACACAAACCATTACCTTCTCATGTAGATGTCCTCATGCCTCCCTATTTCATGCAACCAAATTAGTCACTTTCTTCTCCAATTTGATCTCTCTATTCTAAATACCCCAACTAAAACTTGGGTTACTTGCTCTGTTCTTAACTGTGACAATTTTGCTCCTCTGGTAAAAAACACCACCACTTTCAGAGATGAAAATATTGTTTCCATGCCATGGAAGAGAGTCCTGCAGTGAATGTTTAAGTTGTATATGACATCAATATCACCACACATTAAACATTTATACAGCCCCATGATTCTACAGTTTCTTCAAATAAAAAAAGAATGAAAAATGCACACATGAGATAGAGTACAAGAGAGAACGATCAACTTCCTCTGAGGCAAATATTTCAGTTCCCAAGAGCATCCAGCATGGCCTCAGTGATGCTTAGACCAAATTTCCAGGTCAAGCAGCCTGGAAAGTAACTGTGGCAGAAAAAAGGAACCTCACTCACAAATATTTCTGCAATATTTTCAATTTCTCCTACACACATCCCTACTCTTTCTATTTGCCAACACTAGGTTAAAACAATTCCTGATACATGTAAGCTAATATACAGAAACACATAGAAAGCTGGCCTCAAATCCAGGTTAGGAGTGTAGGAATACCTTATTATAATTTCCTTTTTTTTTTTTTTTTTGTGGTGGTGTTCTTACTAAGAAAATAACTCTCAAAATATCAGGGTTAAAAATTTTTGCACTGGCCGTTTTCTGTTCAGGATTTGGCCAATCTTTGAAGCAAAGGTGAAAGAGGGCTTACACACTTAGAAAAAATGCCACTCTTCCTCTGGGTTTACTCTGCCTAAACCAGTCTACATCCTTTATAATACCTGCCTCAGTGGCTTGGTATGAAGCAAATCAAGACCTGAACAATTCACAGCAGGATGTGCATCCAGATGGTAGGGTGCCAATTAGGCGTGACCCAGGGCCAGCACACCTTGTGTGGGAGGGATCTTCTCTAACATGGGGCTTAGGTCTCTGCTTGTTGCTGCCCTCTCCTGCTCAGACTCTTCAAACACTCCACTCTATGATCATGAACCAGGGACAAACAGGCTCTTCCAAGTCCTCAAAGAGTTTTTCCTGCTGCAGACCCTACCACAGTAGGCCATCCCTTGTCTCACCAGGTGCAGAGGGGAGGGGTAGGAGGGATTCAAGGCCTCTCGTGTGCCAACCACACTTACCTCCTAGAGCTTGTTTCATTACAAAATCCATGATTTCTTGTTAGGGGTCCTGCCCACCTTCACACCTCACATGCACAGAGACCAGGAATCCTTGGAAGGCAGCCTGCAAAGAGGCACAATTAAAGAGGAATAGTCTCTAGGAGAAGAAAAGGCTAATGCTTGGTCTTCCTCAGCTCTCTCCCCTCAGCCTTCCTCCCTTTGTCCAAGTGCAGACAAGTTTCCAACCCTCCATCCCTTCAGACCCTGCTTTGCACGACAAGACACCTGAGGAGCAGAGCTGCATGCTGGCGAGCAGTCAGCGGGTGGGGGGAGTCAGGGGTACACGGTGGTTCCCCCAGACTGGGCAAGTTTCCGCGAGCAATGCGGCGCCCCTTCAAGGCTTGTCTCCTGCACACGGGCAGGAAGGGGTTAAACCTTTGAACTTTCTCATTTCTCCGCCTGCTTCTTGCTCTCTCGGTTTTCAGAGGGTTTGCTCCGAGGTGGCAGCTCCGCCCGGGACCGCCGAGGGGGCATTTGAAGGTGAAGCGCCCTGCGAGTGCAAGGGAGAACAAGCGGGGGATGCTGGGCGATCAGAATGCGGATGCAGTCCGGGTGGCAAGATGGAAAGTCCCCCGCCAGAACCCCTCGGAAAGCCCTCAGCGCAATGCCAGCGAGGGCTGCACCTCTTCGCGGTGAGCCGGGACGGTTCAAGGTTGAGACCGGCTGGCCCCAGGTGCAGCGCAGCAGCCTCGCCGCTCCGGCTGCTGCCTCCCACACCCCGCCCGGCTCCGGCATCGGGTCACAGCCGTGCCAGCACCTGGAGCGACGAGGGCTATCCCTATCTCTGTGCGCCCGCACCCCGCCTCTCGTCCCTGCCCTTCCCGGCTCGGCACGGCCCGCCCGCCCCGCCGCCGATACCTCGCTCGGCGACGGGCGCTGTGCTGACCCGGGCCGGGGCAGGTGGCTGCGGCAGGTGGCGGCTGCTGCGGCTCCTCTCCTCTCCCGCGGGCTCCGGCAGGCGCCCGTGTGCCCGAGGGTTGCCGGGGAAGTTGCGGGTGCAGAGTGGGGGAGAAGGAATGAGTCCAGCGCTTATCCCTACTTTTCCCCCGCGCCCCTCTTTTTATCACAGCATTTCCGGACCATCCCACCGACACGGTCCCTCCTTCCTCCTCCCCTCGTTGCGGGAGCTGGACTCTCTCCCTCCCCCTGCCTACGGCTCCCCCGCCCCTTCCCTGCGCCGCCCTCGCCCCTCGATGCTCGCCGCCGAGCAGGCCCCCAGCGCTTCCCAAACCCCTCGGAGGGGTGCGTGTATCTGCATGCGGGTCCCCCACCCCATCCCCGGCTGTCTCCAGCAGCCAGGTGTCCTTGTGCTTTGCCGTAGGGGGAAGGAGGGGTGGTTGTCAGCCCGCTGTTGCATTTTGCAATTGCTTCCTTGCCTCTCCTCGGGAGTCAAGTGTGTGTGCCAGGGGAAATCTCTGCAATCACGGCTTCCTGCAAAAGGGGGAGGGTGTGGGAGAGCGTTCTGCATCCTCTGTTCTGAGTCCTTCCCGGGGATCCCCTCCCATTCCCTAGGTCCTGGAACGAGTTGGAGAGGCAAAGGAAGAAGATAGAGAGGAAGCAGACTCTTCTCCTCCCTCTTGCTTCGCCTCGGATTAACTGTGGCCGGAGAAGAATCGCTCGTCTCTGTGCTCTCGCTATCCAGGTGGGGGGGCGAGGCCGGGGGGGAGGGGGTGCGGGATGGGGGAAAAGAGGAAAGTCGTCTCCCTGCGATTGCCGCTGAAGGACGCGAGTGCAGTGATCCGTTGTCCAGCCCGGGTTCGGGACGGCATCTGAAGGTGAGAAGGAAAGGAGCTGTGCGAGCGCTACGTGGCAAAGCAGGGCAGTACCCCCTCCGCAGCACCGGCACCCACCTTTAGGAATGCCGACAGCCGACTTGGCGCTGGGTGGGGAGGAGACGAGTTCTGCTGCTGATCCGCCCTTTTGTCGCCAACAGGAGAGGTGGGACAGCAACCCCCAAAGTAACCTATATGGGTCTAAGCGAGGGGGGTGAGGGCGGAATGCTGCCGGCAGTAGTGGGAGCCCGGGGATCGGGAGCAGCGGCGCCTCCTGGGGACACGCTGGCACGGCCCACGGGCAACCTCGTCTGAAGGTCAGGAAGGACACCGGGGCTGCACCTGTCACCGCGCGGAAAGGCACGCAGGTCCAGCAGGCAGGACAGGCAAGTCAAGCCCTCCCGGGAAAGCGATGCCGACCATCGGGGCTCTGCAGTCTGCAAAGCTTTCAGATGCCAGCTGCAGATGCAGGAGTGCACGTCTACACTCAGGACAGTGTCTGCCACCTAGGTCTGCCTCTGCACCCCATGCCTGTCAGCGTTTCAAAGGCCTTTGGATAATGTCCTTTATAACATGTTTTAATTTTCGGTCAACATGAAGTGATCAGACAATTGGATTAGATTGTCTTTTTAGGTCCCTTTTACCGAACTGTTCTGTTCTGTTCTATTCAATAGGCTCCCAGAAAACCACTTTTGCAGCAGACACTAGTGTTAGTCTAAGAAACTTACTTAGGTAAGCATGAGCTGCACTTTTGCTTAACAAGTTTCAAAAAGGAAAAAATAATATCAAGACAGAGTGGAAAATCCTCTTGTTTTAAGCCTTAACTCACCCCTTTGAAGTTACAGTTCAAAGGTCATAATGCAGTATTTTTGATGTTTTTTTCATACATAACATAGGAGTGTGTCAGCATAGATTACTGTGCTCAAGAAAGGAACCTAGGAGCCTGCTGGAACTATGCACCCTGGCTTTTGTTCTATTAACATAGTATTTCCATTTTGGTGTTGCCTCCCCAAGTGCCTATGTGACTAAGCAGGGCTTATAGTTTGGGTCTGTCATAAAACACCTGACATTCCTTCTTCATCATATGATTGCTCTTAGAGAGAGGGAGAGTGTCCCCACCCCACCCCACTAAACCTCCATATGCAAACCTTGCTCTTACATGCTGGAGTTTGGGAAGGAACATTTCAAATATTCTCAAACAGAAGGATCAGGAAAGTGTGGGCTAATAGTTAGAACACCCAATCGCCTAAAATCAGCCTTCTTTTTCCTATTTTGGGAATCCTGGATCATGCTACATCAAGGAACTCCTGTAGCAGCCGAGGGTCAGCACAGCTGAGTGGAGTTGCTGAGAAATGTCACTGTTCTGTTCATAGGCTCCTTACAAGCTTTGTAATATCCAATGTCCTCCCTTCTGTGCAGAGAATGGTGATGTCATCCGCAGGGGCTTCAGAAGCCAGACAAAAAAATAGAGACATCAAGAAGTCTCTGAGAGACCCTTGAGCTTCTTGTTGATCTGTTTAAAACTGCTGGTCTGTTTCCAGAAACAGCTGTCTCTCCAAGGGCCATGTACTTGTGCTTCTGTTTCCAAACTGCACCTACTTTTTCCAGATTATACAGTTGACACAGAAAATCATGACAAATGAGACAGAGAAACATAGCTCTTAGCACCAACTACCTCACAGTTCCTTCCTCTTCAGGAGGACAAGGCATATCATCATCAAATCATAAACTCCACTGAAATATTTGCAGTCCCAGCTTCAGTATCTCTTCCCTGCCTCAAGCACCAGCCTCCAGATAACTCCCACAGGATGTATCTCCCAGATGAAAAACCAATCACTTGTGAGCCTGATTTGGGTATGTCCTATCCAGGTGATACCCTGACTATTCAGTCTGGAAAGTTCACACCAGTACACTCCTTACCACATGAAGATCAGGCACAGAGGCAAGAAACCATGCAGTCGAAAGAGATGATGTAGTCTATAGATCTGTGTCTATTCATCGTCTCAGAAAGGCTACTGGGGAAGGATTTTACCTTGGAGGCAGAACCTTTACTCAATTTGCTGAGAAACCTATCTGGAAAGATGGACTCATGGGGATCTGTTAGATGATTTACCTGCCATACATGATGTCTGCTACAAAAGAAATAACAGCTTCTGCAGCCATGGTAATGATATGAGCAATGTCACATGCATCTTCTTTCTGATGGCATATAACAATATACTAGGTTCATAATATTTTATGAGTATGAATCTGGCAGTAATGCAATTTTATAACACTTGCTGGACAGTGACAAATCTCAGAAGTAGCAGTGTTCTCTCACCAGAATGAGGGATAGAGACTGGTGTATGTGTATGGGAGCTATACCAGCACCACGGACAGAGAAGAGCAGCTGCACATGCCGAGGCTACCTTTGATACCTCCAAAACTTCCCCAAATACCAAAGCCAGTTCTTAGTCTGGTTGGCACTGTGTAGCTGAGATATGCCTGCTCCTGATTGTGGGAATAGGCTTGTTCTTCCTCACAGAATTGGAACAGTAGGAATCCATTTTGTGACCTTGCTTGGTGCAGACAAAGAGTACAGAAAACTGAGCAAAAATCTCCTCTCTGGAGTTCTGTACATTGAATTCAGATTCCTTCTCTGGCCACCAGCTGGGAAACTGTGTCTATTGATGTCCTTGTAAGAAGTGGACTAAGCCAAGGGTTATTATAAGGGTTTGGTGGCATTTTCCATAGAAAAAATATGTATTTGGATCTCCAAAAAGAAGGAAAGGGCTTTTTTCAGCAAAAAAAAATTAAATTAGTCAGGGTGTTTCATTTCAACATCTTAAAACGCAATGTTATATTATTCAATTCCATATGGTGTTTGATTACTAAACTGAAACCAATGCTATGTGAAAACTATGCTAATAAGAAAGCTCACAAACAAAGTGTTAAGGTTATAGAAAATACTTAGGCAGCTGCCCAAAATGAACATACTTTGTTTCTTTTTCCCCCTTCTCTTTTCCCTACTATCTTATTATGAGCTCTCACTGTTGTAACTGCTGCACTGCTCAGTGGACTGCAGGTAAGACCTGCACAGGAGCAAGATGATTAGCTTTTTATCAATATAGCTGCTGATACAGAGGAGTTAGGTACTTGCTAAGGGTAATTTGTGTACATCAGTTGCAATCCCTTCAGTGGTTTGTTTCACTGAACACAAATCTACTGTATGTTTCATTTTCTCTTCAACTGTCAATTCTGACTGTCAAAACATTTCAGAATTCAAGCATATTTTGCTTCTTCAAAAGTATTGCTTTGTTTCTTATTGTTCCAATCAACTTACAGCAGACTTTAAATAAGTTCTTTATTTTCCAACCAAATAGAAGAAAAAAAAAAACCAACATAATATTCTTTTTAAGAAGTGTGTGTTTCCCTTAAACCAAAATTATAAAAGGACTGTTCAGCCATTTCTGATAGCTCTGAAGACCTGGTCCCTTGAGATCTCTTGACGATGAACTTTCTAGTTGAGCATTTGCTTCAGCTATCACAAGACCAAATTTTAGCTCCCTGTCCTTCGAAAAACAAACTTGTATTGGTCATTCTGTCTGAATAACATGCAAACACAAGAATGCAAATTATATATATATATATGTATTTTTTTTTTTAATGCACACAGATGACCCAGCCTAGTTTATGAATAAGCCTTTTGGTTGCCATTTACAGCTTCTAGTTCTGAAGCTGACAACTTCTTGTTTGTACTCTACCTTTTCTACTCCTATAGTCCTTGCAGCTGCATTCCTTTATTTATTTCCTGTGTCCGAACAAGACTTGCCTTACCAGACTAATTGAGGGTTCTGATTCCCATGGATAAGCATGATCAGGTAAATATCCTGTAGCTCTTATCTCCAGGATTTACAGCTCTACATTACAAGGCTTCTTTGGCAGACAGAAGTTGACCATAAAGCCAAGAATCCGTCTTTATCACTGCAGTGATTAAATAATGATGTCTCTATCCAAAGCATATCAAGTTTTTGTCATGAGGTTATTACTTCAAGTACTTTTGGCAGGAATTTTTCCACCAGTGAATAAGTCATCTGAACCAGGGCATTCTGTAATGTGTCAGATTATACAGAAATTTAGAGGCAAAGAAGGCAAAAAAATTTTACTCTTTTGTATTTGTTGCTGTTGAGACCTTCTACTTTGATGTATCAAAAATGGTGCACCTTTTCCATGACCAAATCACTTTGCCTTGACTCTTTGCTTCAAGCAATACATGTCTGTATTGTATGAAAAATAAACAAAATCATAGCAGAGTAACTCAGGCTTTTTTAAGAATTCTTATCTCATGGAGAGGGAAAAAGAGGTCACACTTCCTTGTTGTTACAATTTAAAGTGCAAGCAAGATTCAAAATGTCAAACACACTTTTCAGCAGAATTTCTGTTTTCCCAGATAGTTTTGTGTCTCACCTTCTTCTATTACTCTACATCTTGGAAAAGAAAATGATCAGAGGGAAACAGCATACTTGGCTGAGATGATAGCTTGGTGTCCAATGCTACAGCCTGTAATTCTTTTCATGTGTTAAAAGAGTAGTCCCAAGTTCTGACCTCAACTTGGAAGGAAGGTCTTCACCTCAAAATGTCAATCTCTGAGACATAACAACAAATTTAACTGTTTAATATTTTAAACTTTTCATTAAGCATTAGGTAAATGTGTGCTTATCTTGAGATACTTCAGATACTTGTAGAGCAATTACTCTTAGGTGTGATGCAGATGCTGGCAAATTAAGCTGTTAAAATATTATGCTCTTTACACTCAGATGTTTTTAGAGAGACCATGGTGGTTAGATGAGATCTGACAGCCCAGGAATTCTCTTCCCTTCCTATTTCAGTTTTGAACTTGTTCTCCATTGCCTCACTTTGATAACAAACCTAAGCATGTGATGAAGTGATTTTCTAGGTAGACTATATAAGCCGAATCAGATGAGGGGAATAGCAGTGCTTAAAAGTAAATCTATGTAATCCACAAATAGTAGACATATGGGTCACCTTAGAATGTGTTTGTTGGGTTTTGGGTTTTTTTTACCTCAGTGGAACTGTAAAAAGTAACTTGCAATATCACATAAATAAATTAAAGTATGCAGCCAGCTTGTTCCCTGCCTTTACTGTCATGACATTTCTTCTATTGATCCATTCCGTGTCAGTGAATCAACAGCTCCACAGTGTTGTGGGAGCAAGGTTGCATGCAGGTAGCAGGTTTGGAGATTCTTTCCCCTTGCATTCCACAAACCAAACACAAGGAATAAAATGCAGTGAGGAAATCCATCCATCAGGCCATCCACCGCCTAGTTCATCGCATGGTTCTTTCATCACCTTCTCTCCATGAGACTCCAAGGACATTTGCTACCATCCCGTTTCCTGCTACATCCTTGTATTGCCAGTTATCATACATGTCATTGTCCCTATATTTTTTTTCCCTTTTGGTATTTTTTTTAGACTTCCTCTCTTCAGCAACTGGCACAGCTTCTGACAATACTGTAGCATTGCATTTCATCTCTCTGGCTGCAAGTATGCTCTTTTTGTGTGCAAATCAATGCAATGAAGGTGAAATGTTGCATCTTTTATTGAGTCTTCTCCGGCTGACATATTTTTTGCACCACAGCTCCACTGTCTTCAGGGGCTATGACAACTAGTCAGACCCCAAGGATTTAGTCTAACCCTGTAATAACTCTTACAGCTAGAATTGATTTTAAAAAATAGTTTATCATTTTCTTCTTTTAATTTTCACATCCTCCCCATGTCCAGTTCACGAAAGTGAACTCCTTAACAAAAAGGAGAAGAGTTAACTATGCTGTATAATGTCAGTGGAATACATCAACTGTGGCCACATTAAACAGTCACAAAATGGGTGACTGACTTCTGGCCAGTAGAAGTTAGAGTTTAGTAGCCTTAATAAAGTTCTTACAACTAAATATGACGAGTACTAGACAAGTGTGGCCAAACCACAGATTTCAATTTAAGCTAAAGCACTAGAGAGTTAAACTTAATAGATTGAAATAGCTGGACTTGGACACTTCCATTAGTGCATGTGTGCTGAATCCAGATTAGTTCTTCTAAGCCTGAGCATCTCAGATGATGAGTTTCCCTGAAAAGAAATTATGTGATTGTAAACATGATCTGTCAATTTAACTCTTACACAGGGACTTCCTGTATAATCAGTCTTTGCTAAAAATTAGGAACAAAGTGAAGGAGAAAATTCACTGTTTTTATAGAATCCTTGGGAAAGGCAGATCTAAAGAGGAAAATTTCCTGTGTTGAGAGTCAAAGCATTTCAGGATTCAATAACTTGAAAGCTTAGTCATTAACATACCTGAATCTCTGTGAAATACAAACATTGTTCCACACGTGCTCATCTGCCTTTCAATTTCACATTGATTCTCTCTAATTAGCCACACGCCATTTCTCACCTAACCTTCTTTTGTAATATTCAGTCTCCAAACGATAGCATTTATCAGTCGGACGATGCACACAAGCAAAGCAGGTCACTGTTCTTGCACATAAAAATGAATGTCTCTGTCCAACCTCACTTTTGCTGTTCCAGTAACACGAGTAAGAGTGAGGTCATTTGCCCACCTTCTGAGAACATCTGGAATGGGGTGCCAGGCTTGGGGCAGCTGAGCTGGGGAGGCCTGGTTGATGTTGTTTCAGGCTTGGCCCATTGAGGACTGAGAAATATGTGTTCAAAGACAACTTAAGCAACCACACAGAAAACTTTGTTTTCCTATTCCATTTGTGTTATTTCTCAGGTTTCCAAGCTGCCTGGGAATGGTGGCAAATTTCCTGCTGGGGCTTCCTCTGCAAATTATTATTTCTTTCACTCACACTCAGTCTCTACCACAATGACACTTTGGACTAAACCCCTCACTTTGGAGAGTTCCTCCTCCTGTATCATAGTAGGATCATGAAAAACACTCAAATAATGTGTTAGGACTCTGTAGTTAAGCACATATTTAAGCAACCTGCCTGAAAAACAGATTTAGACCCCCAAGGAATATCAGAGAATCAAAGATATTTAATGTGGAAATAGGATATATACAAGCCACCTGAACATTTATTTGGTATTGTCTATCCATTCCATGACTTTTTAATCCACCAGCAAGTATCAACCTTAAGTAACACAGGAGCAAAAGTCTCACATTATGAGTTTTGATTAATTTCATGGAAATTGTTGGCTTGTTAGAGGAGAATTAAATTTTATTAAGTCTTCATGAGAGACTAATTGTAGCAAGAATCCCTACTAGGAAATAAAGAATCTACTCAGGAGAGTTTTCAAGGAATTGATGTTATATTAAATTGGTGTATGTTTGAGTTTCTTTCCCCTTCAATTTGAAATGGTGAGAGACTCAACTGAATTAATCTTCTCCACACTTTTTTTTCCACTTGGAGCTACTTCTGTCACAAAATTACTTTATAAGTTAACTTTAAATGAATGTACACTTGTGGATATGAGATTTGCCTTCTGCTCCATGCCAGATGAGACTTCACTGTCACTACAAAATTAAATAAAAACTAGAAATTGAGCTCTGGGAAGCACAAAAAGTCTGCTGCCTGTTATGTGCACGGATTTCAAATTGCCCTATTCATTTATTAAAAATTCCTTGGACATGTATTTCTTTCACTCCTTATAAAGGTATACCCATCTTAAGACAGTCTTACACCATGATGAGAAAAGGTAAGCAAAACAAGAAAGGCATCACCTTTCTGCAGGAGCAGAATTTGAGCACAAGTGTCTGGAAATGAGTGTGGAGTGAACTCAATACAAAAACTCCTAATACAAACCAGCAGGTCCAATATTAGAAACACTGCGCCATCCCACAAATACAGATACCTGAAGTTCATCAGCAACTTCAAGTAGAAATGTTGAGATCGTTTTTAAGGAGGGCATGAAAGAAGTTTGACCCATGAGAAGAATAGTAATGTATCCAGGTTTCTCTGGAAGTGCCCTTTCACTTTCAAATGAGATGTGTGATTTTTAATGTCCTAGCAATGGACAAGGTATCAGTCCCATATGATCCTCTTAGGAGTTTGTTTATGCAGAGGTGACACCAAAATACTGATCATGCATGGATGGAATATTTTCCTGAACAGAGACATCAAGGAACAAGTGGGATTCCACTGCCCATGAAAGGCCAGAGGGAAGCCAGACACTGGATTTTGGTTGCATCCCAAGGGAAATCTTGCCTAGGCTGAACCATGTTCATCCATTGGCTAGCAGAACTGATATGACTAGATACTTCTCCTGTCAATCAGAAGCGTGTGGATACCCAGGGAAGAGCACTTGTCCCTAAAGAGCTGACCTCACTTCCAGGGTCTGCAGAATATGATGCTGAGAGGGTCAATATTTGTTAAGGTGAGGAGTGGTGTGGTGTCAGTGGAAGTAATTTGCAGATCAGAACTAGTTCCTTCTCAGATAGCTTAATTCTTAGAAAAGCTTAGATTTTTTTCTAGTCAAAAGAATAAAAATAATTATTCTCTGTACTACAAATATCTTATAAAGGAAGTCCTCTGACTCTCAGATCCTGGTAGTATCCTGTATTTTTGGAGGTAAATAAGACTGAGGCTCTGAAAAAAATTACTGACTTCAATGGCAAAGTACTGGCTTTGAGGTCATTCTATAAAGATGTTTAACAGAAATAGAGTAATTTGTTTGAAAGATGAACTATTAAAAAAGTGTACACCTGTGTATGTGCATGCGCCCAAGAAACCGCAGAGGAAGTTTTACATGAACGGACTGTATTGGCAACCAAGGACATGAGAAACAACAATCAAACTGCTAAACACTGACAAACTAGTGTTTTTTGAATTCACCCCAGAAAATGAGTGCTCTTGTAAGGTCACAGCCCATGCATGACCTGTCACTGACCCCTCTCTCAACAAGAAGATGGCAGTGTACTTACAGCATATCCTATGCTGATTCTTTTCCTTCTATCTTCACAAGAAAACAGACCACACTCTTAAAGCTATTTAAAAATCAGGAAATTAGGATAATGGGTTTATCTTTTTTAGTATTCATAGAGGTTTGAGTAAGCCTCAATGTAAAATAGCTGAGGATTCCTGAAATGTATGACAACCAGATAATCCAAGAACCTACCATGACAAACCCAAAAGACACAGTGGAAACTCAGGAGTGAGTATCCATTGTCCTCTGTGTCTTACATCTCTGATCTTAGAGCAGCTGGGCACACTCATCTTGGTACTGGTGACTGGATGTGAAAGTGTAAGTGCCAAGCTTTAACCTACTTAGAGACAGTTTAAAAATAGTCCCTCACCCTCCCATAAGGTCTTGCACTGAGTTTCATTACATTCGTCTCCTACAGCATATATTAGTGGAAAAATACAGAATAATATGTTATAGGCTGGCTAAAGAACCAAGGAGAAGATTAGTGGGACATGTCAAGTCACTCTGGGACAGAAAAACAGCAGAAATGTCATGCTTAATTGGTGACCAGCTCCCTCTTAGACTCCCAGCATACAATAAAACTATGTAATTAGCAAACAAACAAGTTTGGGAAATCTCATTACAGTTCTGGGACTGAATTATTGTCAGGCTAGGATGAAATGGCTATTCAGCAGGTAAAGGTCAAGCTTTCTCAATTGTACATCAGTCCAGAGGGAGTGGAGAACCCTGTCTATTCAATTCACAAATCCCAGAAGAAAATCAAGTCGTGCTGATATATTTAGCTGTCTAAAAAGGACACTCCCTGTGATGCAGCTGAGATGAGAGTTCTTCTGACTTCATGAAGGCTGCAGCTTAAAATATCACAGAAGGCAGAAACTGAAATAAATGAAGCAGCATCTACCATGCAAACACTAATGAGAACTTAACTCCCAAGGAAATAAATGCAACTTGTGAGAATGGTATTAAACCCCAGCCTTAGAAAAGAGAATGGAAATAAAACCCGGATGATAATATCTTTCATGACATCTCCTATAAAAGGACTCCCTTACTTCAGTTTAATTGTGCTTTTTTCCCTTTTTTTTTTCCTTCAAATTATTTTTGATTAAGTTTTCACAGAGTTCAAGAAATGGTTAACTAAAAACATTAAACTTCATACCTTTCTATCAGAACCACCTGAAAATCAAAAACTTCTGCAGAAAATGCTACAGATAAAACTTAATTATTTAAAAAGTTATTGCTCATTTCTGCTTCCAGTTTCTAGAAGAAAAATATTTTCAATCACAAAAGAAATTTTGCTTCATAAAAGCTTTTATTTTAATTTTACAAGGAGTTACTTTGATCACAAAGAAGTCTAAAAGAGCTTTGTTTGTGGAAAGGGATTCCATAGAGCAAAAGGTAAGGGTTTGATATATTTTTTTTCCTAGGAAAGATCTCAAAATACCATGGTAGGATCCCTTTGTCGGCTTCTGAGACTAGATGAGCTTTTGAAGAGGAGTAAAAAGGATACGAACACAGTGTTCCTCCTTTTAAAATAAAGGTTTTCAGAGCAAAGACACAAACGCTCTTAGAAAGCTAATTCTCCTGGGACTTCAGGGAAGATAAAAGTGTCTTCTACAGTTCAACAGCGAGGGAAACTACTAAATGGAAAGCAGTTCTATTTTCTGACAGGGCATTTAAACATTGCCCAGGTCTCACCAGAAATTTCAAAATTGAGGGGCTTAATAATTAAACAACCTTTTCCACATGATTACCACATTGGATACAGAGATGTGATTGAGTTATTGCATGATGACACTACAATTTCATGTGGGTCCCATTTTAGGTTGATTATTTGCATTGCTTAATTATAAGGTACATCGCTGCTTGAACTGATTTACTGTTTTGCTTATTGCATCATGTGATTGCCTGATTCACAAAAGCAATTATGCTCAAACAAAATCACTACCAGAAGCTTGGAGAATTGAACTCCTGCAGTGAGCAGACTGTGTCTTCCCTTGTGGGTTTTCATTATTGTGGATTTTTTTCTTTACCCTTTTCATTTCTAAGCTTTGTGCTTTCTCATAAGTATGAAATAGCATATTGATTATTTGTTCTGGATGGATTGTGTGAGCTCATCTTTTATGGTGCCTAAAGCAACAGAGGTGAATAACGTCCCTCAGGTGTCAGCTGAAATCAAACAGGTCTGACATAGCTGTCCATCTGTCAGGAATGGGCAGAGGATGGCAGCACTCCCAGATTGTCACATTAACAGCCCTCCTCAGAGGAATTTACAGTCATAGCTTCACCTGTACCTTCCAGGAAACCGATAAGAAGATAAGAAGAGGTAGCGTATAAAAGAGGAATTACCATAAAAATTCAAAACAGAGGGTTCCCTTGTCCCCTTTTGGGGGCATTAAAGGGAGGCTAGAGCATAGTTTGGAGAGAATTTGGCCCAAGAATGCTGAAGATCATGTTACTACTATGGCCATATGTGAAGTAGCACTCTTGGGCTGTGGTGGAAAGGCCTCTGTATTGTCACATCAAAGGTTAAATCCAATCTTAGGATCAGATCCTGATCCTTGTTGGGGAAGGAGGTAACAGCAGGAAAAGTAGGGAAAGAATAGCTGAATTCTTTGATATTACTGAAATGGAAATACCTGTAATAGTAATTCTCAGGAAATATCCTGTCTCCCACATCCAGATCTGCTTCATCTGACTTGCCAGAAGCATTTTAATCTGATTCAAAACTGCAGCAAGCCGGAAGGAACAATACAAAAAAAAGTTCATATGACTTCTATAGAATCATAGAATGGTTTGGGTTGGAGGGGACCTTAAAGATCATCTAGTTTCAACCCTCCTGCCACGGGTGGGGACACCTTCCACTAGACCAGGTTGCTCAGAGCCACACCCAACCTGGCCTTGAGCCTCTCCAGGGATGGGATATCCGCAGCTTCTCTGGGTAACCTGTTCTAGTGCCTCACCACCTTCATAGTAAGGAATTTCTTCCGGACCTCTAATCTGAAACTACTCTCCTTTAGCTAGAAGCCATTACCTCTAGTTCTGTCCCTTCATTCCCTTGTCTCCCTAACAAGGGCATGAAGAACCTGTATCTGTCCTTTCCAACTCTTCCTGTCCCCCTTGAAGAACCTATAACTTCCATTCCAACTCTCCATTCAAGGAGACATCCCTTCACATCTCAGTGATGCCAATAAGATTATGGCTCAGCAAGCAGGTACACATACCTAATTCCTCTTGTTCATTCCCCATGTTCTGTGTGTTTGCAAAAGTCATTTAAATTTTGTCCCCAGTGAAGCCAACTTACTGGCTGGAGTGTCAAGAATTCCTCTGTGGATTGTTGAATGTTCTCCTCCTGACCTATGATCCCACTGCAAGCTCTGGGATCTCCTGCTGACACTGACATCAATCTGGTTGGAGTGGAATGGATGAGGGTTCCTGTCGCCCTGATTTTTAGAAATCTTTTAGCCTTCTGATGTTTTCATTCTAGTTGCAAGCTTTCCCACACATTGTTCTGTAAACAACTCAGTTGTTTTGCATTCCTTCGTGGAGGTGGAGAAAGTTGATGGATTGGTAACTTGTCCAGTGTCATTGGAGAGGTGGCCCTTTCATCCTCCAATCCACTGTCACTTTTGTAAAACCATAAATAGTGGAGTCAGAAAATAAACTTTTCCCTTTTTCTCACCTCCAGCTGTGGCGTTCACGTGTGTGTGCTCTCGTGTCCTACAGTGACAGGTTCCCATCTCCTGACACTGTGAATTTAAAGCCCTCTTCAACTGGCAAGCCTATGGCCAAAGATGCTCTTCCCTTTCTCAGACAGATGGACCCCATCAGCCCCCAGTAGACCCCATTTCCCAAAACAAGAAATAATGTCAGCAAAGAAGGGAATAGAAAATCAAACAATACTTACTACAAGCAGAGCCTTGTGTAGTGAATCCTCCTTTAAATCTTCCATCCATTCAAAAAGAATGGTGTGTTGTCAGGGTGGATTATTTCTGACAGAGGCACAACTCTGATATTTGTGAGATAAAGCTGTCTACTAGTAGGTTGACCAGCTAGACTCTTAGTCCTGACTCTGCTGTGAGAGCACACCAGACATCCAGAGGAAAGAAAGAGCAGTGCAGTTTGTGTCACAGGGGAAACTGTCCTAGTTGAACTAGGTAGACTTTGCTGCAAGGCACACATTAAAGCTTGTGCAGAAACCTGCTGAAATTTCCAGTTACAATAAATAAAGGAACACATATTGAGTGTGATGTTAAAGGGAAGGAAGCCTGTTCATACTTCAAGAAAACTCTGTTCTTGGATTCTGGATAACTAGGCTGAATTCCAGGCTACCACTGCTGGTGTGGTAATTGTGGGTGGGATGGAGTTAATTTTCCTTATAGCAGTTAGTATGGTGCAATGTTTGGATTTGTGACCAAAAGATTGTTGGTAACATAGTGGTGCTTTAGTTATTTCTGAGCAATGTTTGCACAGAGTCAGAAGGTCTCTGTCACTCTACACCACAGCCAGCAGACTGGGAGTGCACAAGAAGTTGAAGTGACACAGCCAGGACAGCAGACCCCAAATGACCAAAGGAATATTCCATATACCATACTGAGCAATAAAAACTGTGGGAAAGAAGGAGGAAGGTGGGAATGTCCAGGGTGATAGTGCTGGGTTTTCAAACAACTGTTCCCTGTAATGCACAAAGAACACCACTGATCTCCTGGAGAAGGCTGACTACTTGCTGGACTTCGGAAAGCAGTGAAAGAATTCCTTGGTTTGCATTGTTTGGTAGCACAGCTTTTGTTTTATCTGTTAAAGTGCCTTTATCTCAACCTCCAAGTTTTCACATGTTTACCCTTTTGACACCCTTTCACAATCTTCTTGGTGGGGAGTGAGTGAGTGAGTGAGTGAGTGAGTGAGTGAGTGAGTGAGTGAGTGAGTGAGTGAGTGAGTGAGTGAGTGAGTGTGTGAGTGTGTGAGTGTGTGAGTGTGTGAGTGTGTGTTTGGGCTGGGGCTAACCCACTACAACTGGTTGTGCAATGTGGATAAATCATCTAACCCTGGTGTTTTGAGGTCTGTAACCAACACTCTGTTTTTACCATGCACAGTGCCCCTTGTACAGGCTATGTACCACCTGCATGCATGAAGGTAGTCTCATTTTGAAAGTTCACTGCAGTTTCAGAGCCACTACCTCTCCACAGCTGCAAAATAATGTGCTGCACACATCCCCCTAGTCTGTCTTCTCTGTTTCTTTAGAAAACTTTTTTGTGTAGCCAAAGGAAAGCTCCTATGTGCCATGTGACCCAAGGTCACACATCTCCTGACAGAGCTGATCAAGGAAAGCTTCTGCCTGGAACTAAGAGCTGCAGTCACAAAAAAAGAATCCTGTCCTAGCACTCTTCCTGAGCTGATCTCCATTGAGTTCTGAGTTTTTCAGTGCTGGTAAGAAAAAGTGATGGCAGCATGAGGTTTGCTCCTGTGCCTTGATATAAACATTTCCAGGTTGCTACTTAGATGAGTTGGTGTTGCTCACACAGGGCCTGCACAAGCCGTACAGGTGACAGTTGCCATGGAAGTCAAGCTCCCTCTGAATGGCTGCGCAACCATCTGGCGTCCAGTCACTCCTCCCAGATTTTGTTTCATCTGAAAACTGCTGAGGATTCACTTAGCCCGTGAGGCTCAGTCGGTATGAGTCTCTGTAAGACATCTGAGAATACTTAAAGTGAAGCAGTTTCACAGTCACCAGAACAAATGAACTATTCTAAGACAGTCATTCCTGTCCTTTGGCCCACCTGCCTAGGACTTTGCTGAGATACAGAAATGTACGGATATTCAGGCTGATGACATTTTCTAGGTACACAATTCTCAGGGATATAACTAATCTTTGCTGTCTTCTCTTTTCTGCTGAATCCTGGTGTTCAAGACATCGGTTTTGCAGCTTTTGTGCTCAGGTGAGTCCTGTTTAATGATCATACTGAAAACTGTTCTTCCCTGTGCACAGGGATAACACAGATCTGCTGCTGCATGCAACAGTCAGGTCAAACACAGCCAGCTACTTTGACACAAGAACAAAGTAACCAGAAACAATGACTCAACTTTGCTAGTAGTCCCTCCTAAAGGTACAGAAAGCTTTTCAAGCGCTTGTATTGGGACAAAATCACTGAAAAGTTTTTTGGGGAGGAAAGAAATGGTTATGTCAACATATTGTTTCCTTCACAGAGGCTGTCTTCTTCCCAGCAAAACGGACTGAGAGGTGAGATATTTCTGTACACTTCTACTCTTTACATGGCAGTGGGATGCACGAGACGTTTGTCTGATTCACCAAGGCTAAAGAGAAATGAGTCTATATGCTTGCAAAATGTTTCTGACAAGCAAAAACTTGTGATAGAAGAGGTGAAATTCCCTTAGTTTCTAGACTATACTTATAGTATAAAACTTATACTGCTTCCATTTTAATTGGCCTTTCTTGCCACACTGTTTCCTCCACATAGATCCCACTCCCATTAACTCCCTTCTGACAAACTGCTTGAAGTGGGTAGGTTACTAAAATGCATACTTACATCAAGGATTGTGCAAGCAAAGTGATATCTTCTTCCATCTGAATGCGGTTTAAAAAAAAAAAAAATCAAAGATCATAATACAGCTGTCTAAATGGTTCAGCTAAGACCATGTCAAGGAAAGAATATTCTGGTCAATCCTTTTGTTTCATTGGTTTGGTGGGTTTTGGATGTTGGTTTAAGTTTCAATGGTTTTTTGGTTGGTTGGTTAGTTTGGTTTGGGGTGTTTTTTATTTGTGGTTTTTCTGATCTGAGGATAGGCAAAATAAAAACCCAATTCCTGTTTATTTTTTAGTACTACACTTTTTAAAAACTTCTGTATGAGGTATTCTACTGCAAAGCTTTAGTGTCCAATTAACTAGGTCTAAAAAGGAGTTTTTATATTTAAATAACATCTTTTACAAAACCAGCAAAAAAATTCCTGAGAATTTTTCTTCTCTTAAAAGGCTTGACAATCTACAAAGAACCATTTACTGTAAAAATGAAGTAGGTAGAGAATAAATATATGAAGCTTTGATCACTACCAAATTACTCAGGGTTTTCTAAAGCTGACCTTTCACCTCAATTTTAGTTTCTCAAAGTCTGTATTAAAGCAAGGTTTTGGTAGGTGTGAACTTAAAGCTAATTAAAATGAAATTACTTGTAGAAGTGAAGACATCTGGTTTTGCCATACAAAATGACAAGAAAGTTTTTAACAGAAAAGACTTGTCCCATGACTCACCTCCAATTACTTTACCAACTTTTTACCTTTCCCTTTTTCATTTTCTCCTAGTAGTTAACACTATGCTCTGTAGGTTCATCTCAATCAACTTTCTTGGAGCAATTCCCATGATATTCAGCTAAATCACGTAAGGATATGCAGGAGAGTCTCTGTTCCTTTAGAGTATCTGGTCAAAGGAGCTATAAATAAGGACATACAGAGACAGAAACCAGACTGACAAGTTATAAGGGAGGGCTGCACACAAACAAACCTGGTCAGCCACACCAGCCGCTGAGTTATCAAGAGTCCGTCGCAAAACTTGGAAGTGTGCAAAGCATAAGGATGTAAAGGTGAGGATCCAGGGTGTTGGGGTGGGTCAGTGGGACTCTGCCAGCCAAGCAGGAGACGTGCAGGGAGAGGGAGCAGGGAGGAGCAAAGAGCTGGGGTGTGCAGACAAGGGTGCAGAAGGCGCCTGTTGCCTGTGAGCTGGGGCTGCTCGGTGGCCTGTCCGGCGGAGCCCTGTGCCTGACCACTGCAGCGTGTCCTGCCTGCTCTCTCTGCACCACCTCACGCCCTTCCCCAGGCCCCTGGCGGCTGCAGGACTCGGTGCCAGGGCTTGGGGAGCAGCGTGAGGAGCGGGGAGCAGCTGCTGGAGCCGGACCAGGCTGTGGGCGCCTCTGGCCAGAGGTGCTGGCTTCAGAGTGAGTGAGGGGGCTTCTCAGTGCCAGCAACCAGAGTGAGGGGGGTCTTTAACCTCCAGCCACTGCGGGAGGAACACTTTGTACCCTGAAAAGCCTCTTCTGGGGCGACCAGTGGGAGTGCATGGCTCAGCACTATCAGCTGGAGTTGGAGACAGGTCACACACAGCCTTTGGGCTGGTACCAGCTGCTGGAAGGGGTGAATGTTTGTACCTTCCCCA
>JACBWW010000026.1:12895184-12987990 GCA_020086605.1 Lanius collurio
ACAATAATAGAAGCATCAAATGCTTGGGTTTGAGGTGCTCTTGTTATTATAAACAATAAAAAATATTTATTTTACTTTCCTCATAGACTTTAAAAATATATAAGCATGTATATTATTATACATGTATGAGCATAAGTCAAGCTCATTAGAAGTTCATCCCAATAGAGAGAGAACTCACAAGCAGATCTATTGGTAGAGAGGGATTAATACAGGAACATAATGCTTGCCACTATCTGCAGCTGCCACTACAGTATTAGATATTCTCTTGCCTTCAAGATTTTCTTGTCAGAATATCCTGAGACTGGAAGAACTTGTGTCTCCACAACATAGGTCAAGTTCTACCCTAAAAAACTCTTGCAGTCTATTTAGATTGTGGATGAGAGAACAGATGTTATTGTGGTCCCACATTCAACATTGTACCAGGACAGTTTGAAAGCTGTCACCAACTTATTCCACAATGTTGGTAAGCTGACCACAGGCAGTCAAATGGCTTGCACAGGTCTAAAGGAAGGCAGTGCTTGGGAAAGGGCTGCTCTAGGAACTAAGACCGAATTAATTCCCCTTGCAAGCAAACTTAGAGGGAAGTCAGCTCTGGGAGCAGTTGTTAAGTAACTTAATTGCTCATTTATAAAGAAGCAGCAGGAAAAAAAAAAACCTTAATTTTAAGTCATCAGGTGGTTTGTGGTGTTAAAGTACACTTCGAATTCCCACATGAGTGACATTTAAAAGGAGTTAAAGGGCAGAGTACATATTAGTGAATTAAACTACACAGCCGGTGTAATTATGCAGAAATAAGCATCAGAAACATAGGGAAGTTAGTGTTTCACTTAAAATGAAATCTTAGTATTAGAAAATCCAGTTAAAGCAGTTAAAGAGCCTTATCTTTGCCTTATAGTGACACTGTGAGGGAGAAACAGGAAAGGGAAAAAAAGCACTAGATTAAATGTGACTTCAAATTCACTGGCAAAATTTAAAATATTTAAAGTGTTTATTATAAATGTACAGACTTCTCTCTCCACTACAGCAAGAGGGGGAATCAACAATTTCCATCCTTTAATTGCTGCTAGGTTACACACATGACTCTTTCCTTGTTTTGAGGGATTCGATGTGAAGACAACCGCATTTCTAGACTTAGTAACAATACCTTTAATTCATGTGATTTTCAACAAGCACGGGAATTTACAAGCAAGCAGTTGATTATGAACCAAAGGAAACTGAAAAGTTTAATACTGGAGGCAAAGAAACAGCTTGGGAAAGAGAGTATACCATAATGAAAGCAGGATTACAATCTGCTTTATGCAGATTTGTAGCACAGATGACCGCTTGAAGTTTCCTGGAATCTAATGGTGGAAAGTCTGAAGTGAAGGACCAACATCTGCCTGGCAGGCTATTAATGGTCAAGCTGTTCTTTTGAAGGACAGTGACTTGTGATGCCTATCTGAATCAGTGAAGAGAAAGAGTCCCAAATATTTTATTAAACTGATCAATGTTATGATAAGTAGCCAGCACAAGAATCCAGATGAAAAAAGTATTTTTGATGCCAATAAGAAGGAGAAGAATACAGAATTCCTTACTCAGAGTGCTTGGGTATCTCAGTTGTTGGTTTAGAGATTAAAAGCATTTTGTTATGTATCTGCCAGGTAACCAGGCTTCCTCACACACCTGTTTATGAGGAAGCATCAGTCTTCTGGTACAGACCATCTTCTTGAATGACAATTCAGATTACCTCATCTTGTCAGACATTTCACATAGAAAGCAGATGCAATGACAGAATTAAGTCCAGAAGTGAACTGTCCACCAATCAGACCACCAGTGAAATTATTTATGGAAAATGGGAAGTTCTTTGACTTTTAGGATGGTATAGAAATATGACTTCATTTTTAGCACACTACCTCCTACAGCTCCAGTGCCCCCTCATGGAAGGAGTCTCATCAGGTTAACATTGTCCATTGTACACCAAGACTTCCTTTGCCTAAGGTAAACAGAGATGCAGGGAAAATCCAGGGAGAGGCCAGTCAGTCATTCAGCATTTTGTGCACTTCCTGCCCAGCTGACTCATCACTTTAACGTTTGGAAGAGATTATAAGAATGAAAGCACAAACCACTGGACCCTTAAAGCCACAGATGCATTTTTCTCACCACCCAGAGAATTTAGCGTGTATCTGAGGTTGATCATGGTTACCACATTCTGTTTGCACTTGTCCCAAAGCTAGTTCTTTCTTCCCAATCAAAACAGTTCTAACGCACAGGTTCACTTCCCTCCGTGGTCTCAGGTGTTTCAGACATACATCACTTAGTAAAGCACCCACGTGTGCCAGGGCTTTTTTAGCGAGGAGCAAGGAAAAGCACTTAGAGGTCTCAGATCCTCACTTGAGGGTCACAATCCAGCTGTTGTTCTGGTGCCCCATCCAACAGCAGGCCTTGGAGATACCTTCAAATGAAGCTGATAGGTGGAGCCTTTTGAAAGATGGGAGCATCTGTGTCCCACAGAGATAACATCTCAAGACATAAATGTTTGCAACTTCTTGCTGATGTGGGTATCTTTCAAATTAGGAGAGTGGCTGTCAAGTGTGCCCCATTCTCTGAAATACACCACGTGCCTGCACATCCTTTTTGAAAAATCAGTTTTCAAGAAGTTCTGGGTGTCAGGACCTCACCACCGGGATAAGTTGCCTTGCAGAAGTTGGTTTACAGATCCCTGGAGAATGGTTCTTACCTGCAAATGTTTTTAGGTCGTCTTTAGGAAAGGCCTAAATTCATCAGTGCAAAGAAGAAATGGGGTCAGATCAAATAAAAAATGCACTAAATCAAACACAAAGAAAGTGCAATAAATATGGTCTTGATAAACAGATCATTTTAGGTCAGGATTTAAACAGCAGTTTAACATGAAAATGCAATAAATGCAGCTGAAAAAGATGTAGACATCTTCATTAAAGAATATCACTACCTTATTTTATTAATCTCAGCAGTGAAAAGAGCTTATCACAAAGCTGAGTTTCACAGGAAAATAAAAAGAAAACTCCAGTTGACAACAGTCTCCTTTTCCAAGACTACGCCTTTCTTTGAATGCTAAATATGGGGACTTTTCTTGTGCATTCATTGACCTCATCAAACTGTCTGGATGAAAGGAAGAGAATATGATGATTAGCTACTGAATATGCTGAAATAGGAGTAAGAGTAAATTGTGTGTGAACTGAAACGGGTTTTTGACTTTTTGAGTTTCTAATTTCATTTTCATTAACATATCAGAAATACAATTTGTCCTGCTAGCTGTCGTTTCAGTAATATCAATTAGCCAGTCTCAGGGCATGTGTGATTATCAAGACATGGGCATAACCTTTGGAAGACAGAAAGGTTTTTGTCTGTTTCTTAATTCTCTTCTGTGATACAATTATGTCTGTACAAGAATATCTTTCACTATTACTGGTATTTATTAGGCACAAATCAATTTTAGCAAAAACAGAAAATTAATTTTATTCTTAGAGTCTCAACAAAATGAAATCAATGGCATATTAAAGGTCACACATAAAACCAAGAGGGAGAAAGAATTTGGTTATTACTAGTGCAAGCTCAGAGATGACAATTCCATCAGCAATTGGAATTTTCACCTGAGCCCTCACAGAAAAAACTTTCCTACTTCTGCAATTGTGAAGAACCCCCTTAAACCTTGGATCAGTCTCTGCAAAAGGGCCTTTGCTGTAAAAAGGGAGGAGTTATATAAAACACATAAAATTTGTGTTTTATGCTTTGTATTTTGGGTGTACACACCCTTTCTCAGGTGTGAAGACAAATCAGTAGAGTTCAAAGAAGTGCCACAACCTGGACTCCTAAAAGTGAAGCAGAAACATTTTGCAAATATGTCCCTGGAATTCATCTCACACAAGCCCAACAAAATACAAATTTGGTAGCAGAAAATCCAAAGTTAACACAAAGTATTCAGTCTCCATAGTAGTACATGTGTCATGCCGCAGCTTCTTTATTCACTACCTATTTTTACTGTTCAACAGATCTTTCCACAAGGACTGGCCCTTGAACTGCTTCTCTTTCAGCTTAAGTTCCCAGCACAGGCCCTAGAGTGTTTTGCTGGGGTTCTAAACAAGAAAGACCAAGATTTGATGAATCCTGTAAAGTCTTCCATTTCTATAAAGATTTATTCCCTCAGGACATCCACAGAGTCTCAAAGTCTAGAAGCAGAGGATTTTAGCTCTCAATATGCAGGTCTACATTTTTTCATATAGCAACTTTTCTCCAATAAATGGCATCTATTTCAAAGGTAGACGCATTTCTTCTGTCCCATCTGGTGCTGGGCAGATCATCTACACTGATTGTTGCATGGAGTAGGGGTCACCATTGCTTCTTATCTGTGGTCCAAAATTCTCTGTCTTCCTTCGCGTCTGTGGCAGCTTACTTGATCCTCTACAAACACTACCCAGCACAGTGGAAGACCCATAGACTGAACCAGAAATGTTAATGCTTCTTGGGAGAAAAAAATAATTGTTCTAGTCAGCAAGTCACCATGCAGAAAGCCTGGCTTCCCATGCCATCCAGGCATTACTTCTGTACACTCAAGCAAGCCCATTGGTGTGCACAACCTGTTCCCCTGCCAGAATGTCCCAAATAATACTCTTTTATTGTCCTTCCTCACCCAGAATTAATCTTGTCTACGTTGTTTGTAACGTCTTGAAAGAGACACTGTTCTGACCCTGTTCTGAAAGCCACGAAACAGGAAATTATAGTCGCAAGAGTCACAGGAGTGGTTTGCTCAAAACCAGGATACATGAAATTCACATGAAAGCAGAGCTTTGCTTTTGTTATAAGGAACTCTGAGCAAGCCTAGCAAGCTGCCTTAAAAAGACCCACCCACAGAATTCTGCTTTTCCCACTCTTTTGAGTGACTCCTGAAGTCCAATTAGAATTTCCACCTGTGATTGCTCTAAATAGTGCCAGGACTCTCAGCTCCAGCAAGCATTCATATTTTCCAGCTACTGGCTTCAAGATTTGAGGGAGCTTTTGTTGAATGGTCCATGTGTTGTGCAGTTGCTGTCCTCATGCACAAATTCAATTAAGACAGATCCCGAGGAAGTTTAACGTATCATGAAATCTTCAAATCTGCTGGGTCTGGGCTAAATCACAGATGCTCCTCTGAGATCTGGAAAGAGAAGAGCCAAAATTTGTAGTCTATCTTGGGAGTTAAGACTGGAATCAGTCATCTCTACCTTCTCTACTGCAGTACTGACAGACCCACAAAACTGGTAATGCTATCTCACATTAAGACTATTCCACATTCCTGTGGACTAGCAGAAGGACAGCTGATAATGAGCAAATAATTAATTAAAGGCAGCAAATGGAAATCTGCAAGTCTGTGAAATTTGGTCACTGAATATTGACAAAAATGTTCTTTAGTCCACTAAGACTCTAAGACTGCACTTTCTGATGCAGGAGTTATTTTCTCTTGCCATATATAACTTAAAGGAGGGTTAGATTTCAAACAATTGCTGATTGTTATATTTTAGTCTTGATTAATTCATAACCCTCTTCTCTCTCTAGACAATCCCAGTCAGAACTGAAAGACTAATCTGAGAAAATAAGCCACATTACTGTATGTTTGGCTTTCTAAAATTTTCAAGAAAAGTGAGGAAGAAAGGTAAACATTCTGGTGATGCAATTTCTCAGAGAGAAAAAGAGTGTTTTTTACAACCCACCAGATGTGCAGAGGGCAGGAAAGAGCTCACATTAAGCATCTCACCTAATTATTTTCTTTATTTTGTTTACAGCCAGGCACATCAAATGCATCTAATTTCAGACACTTTCAAATGTCTAACAGAAACTGGGAAATACTAGAAAGTCAAACACAAATGTAAATTTAGGGACACTGAACTTGTGCTTACACTCTGAGGTACCTTACAGCCTGATGCTAACGCCCTGTCAGAAAAAGTGAACATGGAGACAATTGTGGTCCAATGTTTTTGACCTTGTACAGTACAAACAGAAAGCTGTATCATATCTCCTATTATGCCAGAATCTGTACAAACAGCAGCATCAATTTAGTGTCATAGATAAACATCTAGCAAAATGTTCTCCTACCAGTAGAAAAACATCTGTATTCTCATAAATTTGTTTACAGCTGGTGCAAGATTCAGCTCATACATACACACACGTACACCTTTTGTGCTTTCAAGCTCCTAAGGAGCGTTAGGTAATAAAGAATTCAATCACCAGAGGCACAGCTGGGCATCTTTTGTGTGGCAGTCTCAGAACAGTTGTGTTTGTTGCTTGACAAGAGAACCAAGTGAACAGTTGATGTGTTTAGTCAAAACCAAAAGGAAAGATAATGCTTTTAAAAATCTAACACTTTTATGGCATCATTTTTTCTCTGTTGTCTTCATATTCAAGTTTCCTCTTGATAAGAACGGATCTTAGAAGGTTAAAAAAACCATTCTTGAGGGAGAGGAGATGGGAGGAAATGGTCTTGAGTGACAGAACTAGAAAGTTTACCAAAGGGGTATCTTTAGAAACTAAGTTCTAAATATAAAGTCTGAAGCAAGAGCTGCTGAAGCCAGCGGAAACATTGCACTGAGCCTGTTCAAAGACTGCACTAAGAGGAACATATTCACTCGAAGGTAGTTTTCGGGAGTGTAGTGGGTTGAATCTGAGTTGATGGACAGATTTTCACACCAATAACGCTTTTCAAAATTTACACATTTAAGCCGCACAGAAAGGCAGGAGTTCCTCTTGTTCCAGCTCACCAGAGGGAGGTGGGGGAGCCTCGGAGCCTCCAGGCCCTGCTGGGCTGAGGCCCTGGACCCCTTCCCTTCTCCTTGATGCCGCAGCACGGACCCTGGGTCGCTGGGGAAGGAACCATCCCAGGGCCCAGGCAGCTAAACCCAGCCATGGGCTGGCACAGCTAAACCCAGCCATGGGCTGGCACACAGCTAAACCCAGCCATGGGCAGGCACAGCTAAACCCAGCCATGGACTGGCACACAGCTAAACCCAGCCATGGGCAGGCACAGCTAAACCCAGCCATGGACTGGCACACAGCTAAACCCAGCCATAGACTGGCACACAGCTAAACCCAGCCATAGACTGGCACACAGCTAAACCCAGCCATGGACTGGCACACAGCTAAACCCAGCCATGGGCTGGCACAGCTAAACCCAGCCATGGACTGGCACACAGCTAAACCCATCCCTGGACTGGCACACAGCTGAACTCAGCCATGGACTGGCACAGCTAAACCCAGCCATGGACTGGCACAGCTAAACCCAGCCATGGACTGGCACACAGTTAAACCCAGCCATGGACTGGCACAGCTAAACCCAGCCATGGACTGGCACACAGCTAAACCCAGCCATGGACTTCTACACAGTTAAACCCAGCCATGGACTGGCACACAGCTAAACCCAGCCATGGACTGGCACAGCTAAACCCATCCCTGGACTGGCACACAGCTAAACCCAGCCATGGGCTGGCACAGCTAAACCCAGCCATGGACTGGCACACAGCTAAACCCAGCCATGGGCTGGCACAGCTAAACCCAGCCATGGACTGGCACAGCTAAACCCATCCCTGGACTGGCACAGCTAAACCCAGCCATGGACTGGCACACAGCTAAACCCAGCCATGGACTGGCACACAGCTAAACCCATCCCTGGACTGGCACAGCTAAACCCAGCCATGGACTGGCACAGCTAAACCCAGCCATAGTCTGGCACAGATAAACCCAGCCATGGGCTGGCACACAGCTAAAATCTTTCCAGAGCGGCTCCTTGGGACCAATGGGTCTCCCCCTGTTCTCCACATGGAGCCGGCGGAAGCCTCCGGTCTGCAGCCAGAGCACACTTTGGGCTGAACTGAAGAAAACACCATGCAGCCAGCAGCACAAAAAGAACGAGGCTTTCTTCACCATAAAGTCTGAACAAGAACATTCTTCAACACAGAGGTTTCAGAGTCAGAGAGAGAGTGAGCCATGTGAGACAGAGCCGGAAATGGTGACGGGAGAAAAGGGGCGGTGCCGCGTTCCTCGCGCGCAGCTTAAAAATACTTCATGCGGTGGTAAGAAACTGTAATATCTCAAACTGTTTGTCTCCTCAATCCATTTAAAGTGCATGGGGGTATGGAAGATTCACGTGTGGCCCGTGAAGACTGTGAAGAGTGCCTATGCCAGGCTATATAGAAACAGTGAGAGGCTTTTAAGGATTTGTAGCAGGAAAAAAAGAAGCCTTTGTGTTCAGGCCAAAATAACCCATCCTTAAAAAGATTGATAACCCCATGTGATGGTCCAGGTGTGGCAGTGTGAAAAACCTGGTATTTTTTCATAGAAGAGATGTATTACACCACAGCAGATTGTTTCTTTCTGGACAGGTCTGCTGTTGGGGGCATTTTGAGAAACCACGTGGAGCAAGAAGAAACCTTTTTTCCTTAAGAATAAGAAAAAAACTTTTCAAGAGCTGTAACACTGACTAGAATCCTATGTTGTGTTATCTTTTGTGCTAGTTAAGGAAAAGAGAAAAGTTCTGAGAAAAACAAGGGGGTGCGGATTTGTTTGTTTTAATTTCTTGTTATATCTTTTCACTTTTAATTCTGATAGTAATAAAACTCTTTCCTTGTACTGCAGCTGTTAAAGTTTGAACCTGTTTTGCCTGGCAGCTATCTAGTTTTCCTCAATATTTTCTTACTTTTTTTCCCCTCATGAAAATAACCGGTTTTCATGTGCTTGACACTTAATTGTGTCAAACTATGACGGAGCTAGATAAAAGAAGCTTGGGTTAAGACACAAGAAGAAAAGAGTATTACATTTACGGCACTATTATCCTTCATAGCAGCATTACTGTTTAAGATGTAAGGGAAAAAATATCCCCCTTCAAAATACAGAGAGCTCAATTCAGAAACAAAGAACTTATGACTCATCATTGCTGAGACTAATGATACCAGGTACATTGGAAGTTTCTAACCTGTTAACAGAATGCAGATTCAATTTTTCCAATAGTATAATCACTTTCGCTAAACTCCAAGACTTCTTTTCTCCTAACACAGAAAAGAAAATCAGTATTAGGAGAGTCATAGCAGGTTCTTGGGAGCTGCCTAGAGATAGGAAGCAACGTAGAAGTGAAAAAAGTGGACATTGCCCAACACTATAAGAACCCACCAGAAAGACTAAATTCCCATTTCTTGCAGTAGTGCCTTAATGAACAGTTTGAACAGTTTTTGCTACCAGCTGTGATTGGTTTGGTCACTTGGTCTGGAGGCACTGGTTTAGCACAGAGAAAAATTGGAGAAGAATGGAATGGTTCATCCGCTAATTTCTGTCCTTGGAAACAAGACAGCCTTTGTTTATTTTTTCTTCTTCAATGAGAATCTCTTGTGAATGTCCCAGGCAAAAAGGTGCTTTTCAATGGACTCTAGTAGTCTGCAAAGCTGTCAGATTTGCAGTGGTGGATTGTTCCGTTGCAAATCTTATTCAGGTGACTTTGAGATCTAGCTATTTTTAGTTCCCAACATCTGAATTAACTTTGAATGGGTCTGGCAGCCCAGATGAGTGGCCCACCTCACACTGTGAAAGTGCATGTAGACATTGTGCAGGGTGGCATCTATCTGCTTGATTTGTAGTGCTGGTAACTGGCTGATAACACACATCCAAGTAGTCATATGCATCAGCACAGATTCTGACTACCTGTTGCCTCCTTAGAAATGGACAGTTATAATAAGCCAACTCTGTGCAATAGAAAATAAAGCCTATGGCTCTGACCAAAGCTGGAATGCTCTTTTGAAGCAGTCCTTGAGTCCTGGAAGAAGGAATGTGCTCCCTGCAGTTCTGGAAGCCTCAACTTACTGAATCTCTGAAGAGAAAGGCATGGGAGCCACTCATCACCCTGTTGCTCACATGTTGTGCTTAGGCTAGAAAAAGATCTGCCAGTTTAAGGATGCTCTTAACATTTGACTTATTGTTGTTTGTCTTAATTAAATGGCTCTGAGCAGTAACTGTCTGGGGAATTAATGTGTTTTTAACATGAATGCAAAAAACCATGCCCAGTAATACGTGTTGGAAAAGGTACTGAAAACATAATTTACTGGCTTTTCTGGGAAGCAAGCCTGACTTTATTGCTCTATACTTAATGGTAGAAGACTTGAAACTTGGGAAGACATATAATTTGGGAAGGGACAGAATTTATGAGCTTCAGTTGTGCAGCTCCTCTTCCATATGGTCCAAACTAGACTGAATTATAGTTAATATCATCAAAGGCATTACTGCTGGATTGGGTACCCTGTGCTCTGCACCTCTCCAGCTCACACTGATTTTTTTTTTTATTGACTTTTTCTTGAGCTATGATTCTGGTCACCAGAATACCAGTATATCTGCTCTAGATGTGCCCCCAAAACATCTTTTTTATCTAATGAGGTCAGCACTGTTAATTCAGCAGTTCTACGCTGAGCATTATCCTACATGAGCTCATACAGTGTGACAGAAGCACTATTAATCATTTAGACAGTCAGAAACAGGCTGTAATTCATCAGTAGACCTGCATAAGAATAAATTTATTTACATTCCTTTTGCTAATCCTTCAGGATTCCTTTTATCAAGAATCTGCCCAGTATAAATATTTATAGCTGAGTTAATTTCCTTAAAATCAGACTTTGTAGTGGAAATGGTAACAGAATTCTATCACTTATGATGTAGCAAGCATCACAAACATTCTTTCAAATCAAATTGAAATCTAAAAATTAGTTGGAAGAAAAAAGAAGTAATAATTGCTGTTTCTTTTTGTTCCTGTGAATGTAGCTTGTACTCACTAGAAGATTTTCAATGCAGTCATCACTTAAGGATGACAGACACAGCTGTTGCTAGGTACATATTTCAAAGAAAATCTTTGAGAACTTCTTGTCATGCAGTCAGGGAAAAAAGAATTCCAGTTCCATGAGTATGACAATTTCTTCATCACTTTTAATTCTTTGACCTCCTTCATTATTGCCCACAGATTTAAGAGTCTTCTTGATTTATAAGTTATTGGTGTGGCACTACCATCTTCTGTTAAATGCCTGGCCGAGCAGAGAAAAACATAGCTAAAGGAATAAACCCAATCTGACAAGAGCAGGTGATATTTAGGGGGAATTTATTTCTGACCTATGGTAGCATGGATGGGATTTATTTGAAACTTTTCCTCATAAAAAATATTTCAGTTTAGAGATACATCAAAATTCAGTGGGGGAAAGTGTTCATGCTATCATCCTAATACAAGTGAACTAACACATCTTCTGGAGCTACACAAACACCTCTGGAGAGCTTCAGTCTGTCACAGTATGAGGACATCCAACACACTACCAGCATGCTGCCAGGAGCTGCTGGCTTGTCAGAAGTACCTGTGCCCATATGGCCTGCTATTCTGGGCTCAGTAACCTTCATCCACAAACCACTGTTTCCACAAGAGTGATCATCTCCCTCCCTTCTTGTATCCTTTGCATTGTAGGTATCCAAATGCTCACAAGCAAGGATTCTCATGTGCCTCCTCCATTCAGCATGCACAGCACACACACACACACAAACCCCATTTCCTGCACTGTTCTTTGTGGGGACAGAAAATGAGGTCCCCTGAGGAAGTAGTGATGTGGTAGGCATGGTTTGGCCTTAGGAATTTAGATCACATGTGTGGGACATGGCTGTTCTGAGAGATGGATCTTCTAAATATTTTTCAACTGAGTAATTTAACCTTCCCATTAAAGTCCACTAAGGTATGAAGCAGCAATCAAGATTCACTACTAATGAAATTAAAAGATTTGTGCCCTTCTCAAACTATTGTGCTACAGAAATATTGAAAAGAGATACAGGAGTGTTGTGACTGCTTGTCTCCCACTCTGAAATCATGAGAGCTGGTTTTATATAAGACATTCTTCTGAAAGATATGTAACTAGCATGCTCTCCAGACAGATTTTTATCATTCTTTCACCACTCCATCCCAGTACCCCACTATCTTTACTGCAGAATGATTTTCTCAGGTCTAGATTTCTCCTTTTGAAACTTGATCCATTCTTCATCCTTTCTAGGAATTCATAATATTTCAAATGGTATTCCTATGATTTTGGGCAAGCTTTCTTGGACAGCTTCTCTGGGGAACAATAGAAGACTTTAGCTCCATGACAATTTAGTTGTTCCACTTGGATGGGGTTAGCATAATGGAGCAGAATCTTCTGGATGAAGTAGGACATAATGCTGTAAGCATGCATCAATCTTGTTTTATATTTATCAGAGAATCATAGAAAGATTTGGGTTGTAAGGGGACCTTGAGACTGTTTAGTTCCAATACCTCTGTCATGGCTAGACCAAGTTGCTCAGAGCCCCATCTGACACGGCCTTGAACACTTCCAGGGATGGGGCATCTACAGCTCGTCTCTGTCCCAGAGTCTCATCGTTCTCCCAAAAAAGAATTTCTTCCTAATATCTAATCTAAAATTACTTTTTAAATTTAAACCCATTCCCCCTTTTCCTGTCACTACATGACCTTTCTAAATAATCCCTCTCCATCTTTTATTTAAGTTCTCTGCAGGGACTGGAAGGCCACAATGAGGTCACCCCAAAGCTTTCTCTTTTGCAGGCTGAATAGTCCCAATTTCTCAGCCTTTCTTCATAGGAGAGGTGCTCCATCCCTCTGATCATCTTGGTGTCCCTCCTCTAGACTTGCTCCAGCAGGTCCATGTCCTTCCTGTGCTGGGACCCCAGAGCTGGATGCAGTGTTCCAGGTGGGGTCTCACCAGAGCAGAGCAGAGGGGCAGAATCCCCTCCCTCCCCTGCTGGCTATGCTGGTTTTTAAAACAATTCATAGCTTTTGAAATACAGGTTTGGGGGCTGTTTTTCAATTTTATTGAATTGTTGGTAATCAGAAATCTATGGCAGTTACACATGGAGAGAAAACCTTCATTTTGTTTAGCAAATAATGATACACAGTTTTCTTAACAAAAACCAGGTTTTTACTTATTCTAATAGGCCAAGTTATACTTCAACAGAGATTGGAATTGATTAGAAGTCTGTAGTACATTTTTAAAAATCTGGTTTTATTTATATTATCTGCTCTAAGTCTAATATACACAGAGGAAAAAAAATCAGAACAGGTTTTGCATCCTGAAATTAATTTTTTAAACAAAATTAACACAACTACTATGCAAATGGGTTTAATAGCCTAGAGGCTATCACTAGATTTCAAGATCTCAAAATAAATCCCCACTCATATTACAAAGGAAAAAATACATTCTGCTTCTCTTTCTCCTAACTTTATCCAGTTTCCTCAACTCTCAGTAAACCAGACACTGAAACAATTTTGGTATATAAAGGAAAACCACAAGGACATTTTTGCTGCAGTATGTAATGACCATCAGGCTGTGTCCACCTTCCTGCACCAATATGGCCAGGTCGTTCAACACATCCTTTCACAGGTCATGTTTAGCCAATGTTCTGTTCCTGAAAATGATAGTAGAGGTCAATCACTTGACCAAATATTATCAAATGTAGTTATCTTGAGTATTTATTATATTATGAAAATTATATCTTTTGATATAAATTTTGTTTTCTATATTTATATTCAGTATTTGCCTTTAAATTGCTATGAAAAATTGCATTCCTTTGGAGCTATAAAGAAATACAGCAGCCTGAGAATGACAACAGGGCTCTCTTCAGGAAGGGATATCTATCTGTATCTGCAGAAACAGAAATTAGGCAAAGCAGCAGACCTTTATAAGTCACAGCCAGTAGATAAGGTATGAAAAAAAAATACCAGTACAGCAGTAGACCATTTTTTCGGTACCTTTGTTTTCCTCAGTAGTTGTCATATATGAATATGCAATTTTGGAAACCGTTTAACTACCAGAATCAGAATCTATGGAATTGTTTGGAAATTCGTCTCTGGATTCATGTTTTTTCTTGTGGTCATTTTCCCCTGGAGTCTTTCCTCATTCCACTAATACTATCTACATGTCTCTTTCAGGATGTCTCAACACTTAGGCAAGAAAAGCACAGCTGCTTCCCACTTCCAAGTGACCTTGGAAGAACCATTAGCTAGTCATGCAAGAGAGAAAATAAAAGAGCATCTGAATAGCCTTAGGGTTTCTTGACACAAAAGGCCAAAAATAGATGCACTTTTTTTTCTAAATATCTGCATTTCCAGACTTGTTAACATGACTATGCATTTTAGGAAAAAATCACCTTCAGCTACAGGACCCCTCTATATCCTGCACTTCTTTAGCACCTCAGAAAAGGAGCTAGTTCCAGAAAGGTACAAGATCTGCATGCATAAGGCTTACTGGATGTTCTGTAAAGGATCTGAGTTCATGCCTACCACTCCAAGCCTGGGTATGAGCCTGTGTTTGCCCATGCAGAAATGGAACTGCTAGCCAGCCGTACAAAGTTTGCCAGCTTTGTCTCTTTACAAGCTTGTCACATCACAGTAAAAGCAGCACGTACTGCCTTTCAGTTCTGATGGTGCTACCTAAGAGGCAAGATCAAGTTCACTGGGTTCTCTAGGCCTGTGCCACACTTCTACATTTCTTCTTGTAAATGTCCTCAGAGGTGATAGACTACTAAAAATTAGCTTTCTCCAAAGGTCTTTAACCTCAGAATGCCCAGAAAGTGAGATGTGTATTCAGTGTGCAAAGGCCAGACTAGTACTGCTGTCTGCACTGCATAAAGCACATCCTAAGGCACTTGATAATGAGCAGTGTAGAACAAAGCCCTCTTCTCCCACAAGGCAGCCAGTGTGCAACATGCAGCTCACACCATCACTGTCTTGGGTGTGTTATAAATGAAAAGTCAATTTCATCGAATTAATAATTTGCGCGAGCCAAATTATTAATATAAAAACAAATAAAATTTATTTTAATCAAATTGACAATCTTAAGGCCACTATAAAGGAAAAACAGGACCAAGCCCAAGTTCTTGACTCTGGGTGACACACACACAGCTCTGACCACCAGCAGTTCAGAGAGGTAAGCGCGCACCTTCGAGGTTTTTGAGTCCAGTTTTTATACTGTTTTTCTTGCTCCTGGCTAGGAAATCTTTTGTTCTTTTCACTTCTGATGGTCCTCTGGTCCAGTGCTCAGTGGTCCATTTAGATGTTGATTTGTCCAAGGATTCTCTTTGTGCTCTGGTTGATGGTTTCCAGTAACTCATCTCAGCGTTTCTGGTAAGGGTCCTGTTCAGATGATGATTTTTCTGAGAAATCCTTATATGATTAAAATGAAGTGTCTTAAGCAATAGGTCCACTCATCAGCAGTGTCCAAGGAGCAGCAGATCCTATCTCTTACTACTTTCAGATGGAAAAGATTCTCGTTGGGTAAGAAGAAATCATAGGAGGTTGATGGGTCTGAGGTCATTTCTTCTGGGCTTGCCTTCACTTCTTATGTTAATTAGTACCTTCCTTGGGCAAGATGTCATGAGACTTGCCAAGGTATACTCTGAACATAACTTATTTGAACATATATACAATTTACAAGATGTATTTCATATTTTGGATTTCACATTAATAACTTATTCCACTTACAGCATTTTGATTTCTTATGAATTTTGACCTATCTATAACAGGTACCTCCAGCATAAAAAACTGATCTGAAAAAAAAGACTAGCCTCAAATACAAAGGACAGTGTGGCCTAGAATAAGCTATATGCATGTTGCTACAAAGACAGTACTTTAGTCGAGTCTGCCTAACATTTAGGACATGCAGTGTCTGTGCTATATGTTGTACAAACCTTCACAAGAAAACATATAGTCAGGACCTAAGAAAACAGGAAATAAGAGCACACCCTGGAAATAGAAATTGGTCTTCAGGACCAGGTTTGGTCTTGGGCTTCCCTTCAAAAGCAAAATGTGAACACAAATGCAGACACTGAAGGACATAAAGGCTTATCTGACAGGGAGGATAAAGATGAAAGTATAAGGAAGAAGAGGGAGGAAGGAAGACGAGAGAGGGAGAAGGAGAGTGATAGACACAAATGAAGTTACACAAGGACAACACACCACATATAGATTGCTTTCTTCTCTTTGTAGAAGACTTTGACTGACAGGGTCCTACTGTTTGAGGGGATTGTCTTGAGTCTTCCTTTGCAATTGTCCCAAATTCCAAGTGTACAGGAATTTCTCTTCTCAAGGAAGTTAGAAAGGGAGACAAAGTGCCACATTAACTGTAGAGAACCAATACACCTCTCCCATAATGTAGATGAGACAGTTCAGAGAGTCAGAAAAATACTGTTTTTCTTACTGCAGTGCTGGAGATTGATACATTAAATTATATGGAAATCCTTTCTGGGCAACTCTGAATTCTCCTAGATTGCATCCTAAAAGAAAGAAAACAAAACATAAATATGTTGAGCTAAAAATTCTGTTTTGTTTTGGTGTGAGTCAGAGGTTTTCTGCAACAGTGACTTTCCCCATAAATAGAAAATTCTGGTTCAGTTCCATTACTGAGAAGATATCTCGCAGATTCAAAGCATCACAGGGATCCATGCATAGCAAGTGTGTTGAATTTCTGTGAAACAGACACCAACTCCTTATGGTATGGTTAGTACTCATTGCACCAGAGATTGACTTCATGTTTTAGAAGACAGAATGAAGAATCATAAGGCCATTTTTACTGCAAGCAAAATCTTCAATGCAAAGATGATGAATAAATAAGTGTTTTTTCAAAAAAAAACAAAAAGCAAAAGCAAAAGCAACAAATTTTAAAAAATCCCACACATATACAAACTAACAGAAGGAAAAAAAAAAAAAAAACCCAAACCACAACAACACAAGAAAATCCACCCCATAATAACTTGGCAGCACGAATTTATTTTTGTGAGATATTTTTTGAGATTTCAAAAAGTGGAAGTGATGCTTTATTCTTTTATTTTAGACAAAGACATATGAAATTTTTACTTTCAACTCCTGAAAAACATTTTACAAGGGATTTAGGAAGATTAAATTCCTTGCAGATTACATTTAACATATATGCCAGCTCTGACAGCGACTTTGCTCTCTGCACTGGTTCACATTTATGTCAAGAAGCAGTTTCCAAGGTCTTCCAGTACTGTGAGAAATTCAATGCTAATTAATGCTTTTTAAAAGCTCAGTAGGTTTTCTATTTTTCAATTTCAGCTTTACAAAGGCAGGAAAATTTTCTGTTTTGACAGATCTATCCTGACACCAGGTCACAACTCTTCTGGAGGCATTAATAATCATCTGGAAGCCCAGCACATTTCATGTATTATGCAGTCTGATGGAGACATTTTCAAATTTCTTGCTAGACACTTAGAATGCATTCGAGCTCTTAAAATTATGACACATTAATAAATACTCTGAGAGGGTGACATATATGCTGCAGGATATACTCAGGACATTTTTCATCAAGGAAGGTGAAAAGAAAACAATGCAATTATTCAGAAAACACTATTTTCCCATCAACTGCCTTTCAAAAAGAAAAAAAAAAGTTCTCTCTTACTGAGGGTTCCAAGCAACATGAAAATTTCCTGGCTTGCTTCAGCAAGTTTAATTTTTTCTGAGCCAGTTCTACTTGCTATATTTGTGTTTGTATGAGTATGGTAATTCTTCAGACCTTTAGTTTGCTTGTTACTCTGCTCTCTCTTGTACAGTCTTAATTGGGTTCCCCACCTGGATTCTGGATACCTTTCTCTGAGAAAAAGGTACTACTTATCATGGAAATCTTTATTTGCAGAATTGCAGAATATGGTGTTTTGGCACCATGGCACAGAGAGGAGTCTGACAGTGTGAGTTTTCTGTTCAGATCAAATCCAAATATTTCATCAATCCTAAAATGAAATACTGAGAAATCTTCTTTTGAAGCAGAATCAAAATATTTTGACCCATCGCTGTCATTTGCTGCAGAATAAAATTTCACAACATTGACATTTTCCACAGGTTTGCTATTTCCACATAAACGTAGCCTGGTAGAGATTTCTAGCACTTTCCAATACTCTCCCTTGCCTAAAGCAGGGTCAATGAGACAAGATTGCTAAGGGACTTCTCCAGTCAAAGGCTGGATATCTTCAAGGATCTCCCCAGCTCTCTTGTGGGCTTCAGAGCTGTCAAGAAGTTTCTCCACATATCAGATGAGGATTTGCTGCTTTTTTATGACCACCATCTTTTATTTTGCCACCATTCAGAGGTCTGTCCCCATCTTCTCTCTATATTTCCTGTGAGAATCAATCATACTCCATCACACAACACCCTGGCACAACTGGTAACATGCAAATGTCAGTGCAAAATGTGTGCACACATGACACACTCAAAATTGCCTGAAGTGACTAGTGCCCCAGCTGATAGTGTTGAAGAGGAGGATCACCATCAGACAGATTAAACTATAACCAGGAGATTACCAGGGAACTTTTGAAGACAGGGAGAGTCAAAGAGTACAACAGAAAAGGAGCATGAAATTGTGGTGATGGAGAGTGAGGTTGGAGCAGCAATCAGGTCAAGTTTGGCATTGCAAAAAGCAGCACTGTTGGTGTCATACCCTATATCCCAAAAGAAGACAAGTCCACAGCTTGGAAGATCTCCCTCCCCACTGCCAGCAGCAGCACTCCACCTGGCTGGGGCTCCATAGCATGCTACCCCAACCCTGGGTATGCACAGGGACGACACAGCACCTTTCCCACTAGACCAAGATATATGGACCTCATGGAGCAGCCTAAGCACTCCTGAAGATTAAGTGTCTGTACCTCCTGTGGCATGAAGGAGAACTGTGGTTGGAGAATCACATTGCCAGAAAGAGGAGGGCATCAAACTCACATGTTCAAAGTGCAAGAGGGAACTGCACCTAACTGTGTGAATGTGGAGGAGGTGAGGGCTTTTGGAGGTTCTTATTTTGGAGGCTTGGAAAGTGTTTATTCACATTTAGTAGTTTATCTCTTGTAACGTTGACAACTGTGTCATACACTCACAGGTTGGCTGAGGTTGGAACAGACCGTTGGAAGTCGTCTGGTCCAATTCCCTCTCCTCAAGCAGAGCCAGGTAGAGTCAATTGCCCAGGACCATGTGAAGTGGCTTTTGAAGAATTCCAAGGAGGCAGAATGCACAGTCTTTCTGTATGATCTGTGTCAAAGTTTTATCACCCCTACGGCGAAAAATTATTTCCTGGTTTTCAGGAGGAAACACCTTTTGTTGCAATGGGGAAATCTTGCAGCAAGTATTAGACAGCAATGCTCATTGGAAGGAAATATGAAGCAATATTTGAGAGATGTTCAGAGATATTAATTTTTCCCCCCTGCCACATAGCTGGAGGTCCCAGGCAGGCTCTCCCAGTCACAGGACTCCGAGCTCTTCTTGGGCCCAGGGAACCCTTAACCACCAACGGGAAAGAGTATCAGAGCACACGTGACTAGGGAGCAGGGGCAAACCCCATACATTCCCCCCTGTCCCAGGACCTCCCCCCAAGGGGGTATCCCAACAACCTGTGTTTAATTTAGTACACACTGCCTCTCGCTGGGCAACTGAAAAGAGCTTCACTTCTTTTCAGCTTCCCTTCACGTCGCTGCATGCATTGGTAAGGTTCCCTCCTGAACCATCTCTGACCCAAGCTGAACAGTCCCAGCTTTTAAAATCTTTCCTCATATGAGAAATGCCCCCGACCCTAGGATGCCATAGTGGTGCTTTGCTGGACACCCCTCCCCCATTATGTCCATGTCTCTCTTGTACCAGTGATTCCACAACTGGAACCCAATTCCAGCACTGGCATGGTCTCAACAGTGCTGGGCCAGCTTCCTCAGGACTTGCAGGTGTACATTAGCACTCATAGATTTCTTTATGTCCAGTTTGCATAAGTATTCCCCTACCTGATAACATTTTCACCCGTGTTCCTTCCTCCAGACTTTCCTGGTCACTGAGCCCTGGAATTCCTGAAGGCCAGCCTTGCCAGTGAAGTCTGAGGAAAAGAGGGCATTAAGTACTCAAGTTTTGCAATGTCCAGTCTCAGAAGGACTCCCATTCCATTCAGCATAGGGCCCACATTTTTACTGGCCTTCCTTTGATCACTATGTACTTAGAAAAGCCTTTACAGAAACTCCAGTCTGGATTCTGAATGCATCATTCCCTCATTAATTATGTGTACTTAATAAATCAATAAACCACTTGGATTTTCTGTGGGGCAAGAAAACGAAGGAGGCTTAGTAAAAGAAGTACAAAGACCACTTGGTTAAATAGAAGAAGATTTTTCCACTGAGCCAGGGAGAAGATGTAACCAAGTTTCTAAAATGTGACAGATAGAACCACAGCAGTTTGCAATGAGATAGAACAAAACTCTTGGTATCAAAGGAATGGTCTGATGCTCGAATCATTTATTCTGTTGGCTGTCTAGAGGCATGTTATTTTAATTTGTTGGTAAAAATATTATAAAACCTGTATGTTTTTCTAATAAATGTTTCCAGCCTTATCACTATCTGAGAACTGTGCTCTTTGTGCCAATATACCACAAATAGTATCCACTCAACAGGGACATGAAATCTCTGAGACGATTCTGGACTGGCAGCTTATTCCCAACTGTACCAAAGGGTGGATTTCAAGAATCATCGAGGATGTCCTTCTCATTATGGGCTAAGAAGGGATTACAGGACAGCCTTGCGAGCATTTGGGGAAAAATTTAAATTTTATAGATAAACAAAAAAACAAAAAAAAACAAAAAAAAAACAAACAAAAAAAAAAATCACAAAACCAAAACAAAACAAAATACAAACCAAAACAAATATATATCTATGATGGGGAATAATATAAGTAAATTAGAAACCTTTTATAAAAACTGGTTATTGCATATCACAAGGGAGCAAGGTTATAGAATTCTAGAAAGCAAGCTTATACAACTCCCTAGGTGGTTGAAAGTTAACTGTCCATGGCATGAAGTGAAGGAATTGTGTAACCTTGAAAACTGGAAACAAGTGATTGATTCTTTAAAGGCTTATAAATCAGAGGATCAAGACGTTAATGCTGATGAATTTATTACGTGACAAATTGATTATTCTGCGCTATGAACTTTTCATTATTTGGACAAAATTTATCAGCCCACAGAAGATCTGTTGGCAAATACTTCTTCCAAAACAACACCACCACTTTTGCATCATGACTTGGTAGTTTTGCAAAAGGAGGAGGGAATTAATGAGGAGGAACCAGAGGGTGATCCCATACATTTAAAAGACTGTAATTTACATCCTTCTGTAAAATCACAGCCAATGAAAGCTACAGCTGCAGCACCTTCTAGTGACACAAAGCTGTTCAAACAACCAACAATTAAATCCTATATGACTGATAATGAAGTTTTGCTGCCCTCTGAGCCAAAACACCTTTTAGACACTTGCCAAAAACAAGTGATGGATAAAGGGGATGTTGAACTGCTTAAAGCTATGCCTGTAATTTATCATAACAGGCATCCTCATCATGAGCAAATTTCTTATGATATGGCTAAGGAGTTAACCTTGACTATGAATGAAAAAGATCTGCAATCTTCCTATACAATGGGACTTACAGAGTCTATGGCAGAAAGCTATATAATGTTACCTGCTGATTGGAAAGCTTTATTTAAATTGGTTATGACACCAGGACAGTATTCAATTTGGTGATCTGAACACCAAGATTTATGTCAAGAGCAGGCACTGGCAAATACGAACACTGGTAATGCTGAAATAACAAGGGATCATCTGGCAGGGATGGAAGCTCAGGCATCTATAAGGTCCCCAGAAACATTTAACCAAGTGAGAGTGCTGGTTATAAAACCTCTGAGAAGATTATTAGATGTTAATAAGATGGAGCCTGGCTTTTCCACCATAAGGCAAGGACCCCAAGAGCCATACATCACCTTTATTGACCATTTGCAAGCAACTGTAGATAGGCAAGTTGAATTATCAGCTGCAGCAGATTTGTTGAAATCCTTAGCCTATGAAAATGCTAATCCTGACTGTTAAAAAGCAATTAATTCAATCAGCAACAAACCTGATATTACTCTAATAGACTTTACCAAAACCTGTACACATATTGGTACAGAAAAACTCAGAGCGGATTTGTTAGCAACTGCTTGGCTCAACATCTACAAGTGGTTTGGGCAACAATCAAATGCTTTGACTGTAGGAAGGTCATGTGAGAAAGCAGTGCCTAAAGAATGAGCAAAGGAATACAGAAACTCGCAGGCTGTGCCCCAGATGCAAAAAAGGCCATCACTGGAGTAGCCAATATCATTCTAAATTCAACCAAGAGGGAAGACCCCTGCCAAAGCAGGGAAACTCAAAGCGGGCACAAGATCCAGTGCCCCTCAACAAAACAGGATCCAGCTGCAACTAAACCCCACAGCTCCAGTTATCAGGGGAACCCCAGGCAGTGCCAGCTTGGACTTGGCAGTTTCCACCACAACCACAATAAATGACACATCAGTTCAGCTTCTACCTACAGGTTTAACTGGACTCCTTCCTTTTAAATGTCATGCATTGCTACTTGGGAGATCATCATCAACTATAAGAGGACTTTTTATTTTACTTGGAATCATCAGCTCTGATTCTGGGTGTGAAATAAACATCACCCCAGTATTTGAAATTCCAAAAAAAGACTGGCAAATGGAGACTTTTTCAAGATCTGAGAGCTACCAATGCAATAATGGCCCTGGTGGGTGCACAACAACCCAGAACTCCTAACCCACCAATGATCCCCAAAAATTGGGAATTGTTAATTATTGACTGAAAAGATTATTCTTTCACAATTGCATTACACCTTGATGATGCATCTTGTTTTGCTTTTTCATTACTATCCTTGAACAACAGCAAACCTACGCAAAGGTATCACTGGATTGTATTGCCACAAGGAATGAGAAACTGTCCTAAAATATGCCATTCATGGCAGCAAATGCTTTAACAACCAGTGACACAACTTTTCAAAGGTTTTGTTGTATCATTATATGTATTATATACTGATAGCAGTAGATGACCCTGTAGTATTGCAAAATTGTTTTGCCTTTTTGCACCTCTCTTTTGACAAATTTGGTCTTTGTATTGCAGCAGACAAGATTCAAACTGTACTACTTTGGTAATACCCAGGGTTTCTATTATTTGAACAAAAAATTGTTCCTCAGCCCACTGTGCTAAAGACCTCTATTAAAATGCTAAATGATTTGCAAAAATTATTAGGAACTATTAATTGGCTCATTCCTACCCTTGGTACCTCCATTATGGAATTGTCATTCTTGTTTAATTTGCTTAAGGGAGGCAAAGATTTAACATCTCCTCGTGAGCTGGATGCAAAAGCCCATGAAGCATTGCAACTTCAAAAGACAAAATTCAGACCTCTTTTGTATCCAGATGTAAAACTGAATTATCACTGAGGCTTTTTCTTATCCTGGCTGAATTCCAACCATATGCACTAACAGGACAGTGGTCTGATGATAAGCAACAATTCAGGATGCTAGAGTGGATATTTTTACCTTACACATTTTCAAAAACAGTAACCACATTACTTGACATGATTGTTAGAGTTGTTTACACAGGTCGAAAAAGATGCCAGATCCTAAGTGGGGAAGATCCTTCTCACATTCACATTCCTTTGTCTGCGGACTCTTTTCAGGATATGTCCCAAGAATCATTATCTTTACAGGCAGCCCTGGCAGACTTCTTGGGAAACATTCTGTGACTGAAAATAAGCACTAGCAGTGTTTAAAAGATCTTTCTTTACACCTGCATTTTCTAACACCGTCACAGCCCCTGCCTGGAGCAAAGACCATTTTCATCAATGGCTCTGGAAAAACCCAGAAAGCAGTTGTTGTCTGGAAAACTTCAGCAGGGGATTATGTATCTGTAAACCCCACAGGGATGGCAAGAATCACGACATGAAGGCAGGTCAGAGGTTGGTCAGAGCAAAGCTATGACCTCATTTAATGGAAGGCTTCTTTTCTATAGTGTGGTTAGCAATAAAGAAATTACATGAATGGCCTATTCATCCACTACCTCTCAAAGGTGATAGGCTGAACAGCAAGACACCCATATTCAAAACATTTCTCTGCGTTCCCAAACAACACTGTGAAAAAGAAGTGCAGGTGTAAGATAGAAAAATCTCTGTTTTCTTTAGGCTGCATGTGAAAGAAGATTCTCAGAATACGAGAAATCTAGAGAGTTTCTCAGGAAAACTTCTCTCCCAGCTTTTTAGCAACCACAGGATTGGGACTGGGTGACTTTTCAACTAGGATCAACGCAATTCGAATTAGGTGGTCGAATTAGCAGCCGCTAATTTTCTGTTGTTCAAAAATGAGCCTTTCAACTTAATATCAGATTCCTTGTAGGTAGCTAAGGTATTTTAAACCAAAATGAACATTCCTTTCTAAAGGAAGTACACAGCAAGAATTTATTATCTACTTTTTATGATTAGGATCAATGCAGATCTTATTGTTTTTATGTCATGCATCTTAGGTCCCATACATCTGTGCCTGGACCTCTGGTGGAAGGCAATGCAGTTGTGGATGCCTTAACTATGATAGCAACAGTTCCAAATCAGATTATACACCAAAGTTGTCATATGAATTTTATCATAGAATGCAAAAGCTTTGAGTAAACAATTTAATCTTACTCTTTCTCAAACTAGACAAATTGTTCATTCTTGCCCTGACTGTGCACACTTATCACCTTTACCTCCTACAGGAGGTACAAATCCAGGAGGATTAGGTGTCAATGAAATTTGGCAGATGGATGTTACACACATTTCATCTTTTAGCACCTTAAAATATGTGCATGTATCAGTTGACACTTATTCCAAATTTTTTGTTGCCTCTGCTCATAAAGGAGGAACGGCAAGAAATGTCATTAAACACAAGTTGCAAGCTATTGCTACTTTAGGAGCTCCTAAAGTAGTGAAAACTGATAACAGCTCAGCATATGTCTCACAACCAATGAAAACCCTTTTTCCCTCTTGACATGTACACCACCTAGCTGGCATACCTCATTCCTCAACAGGTCAAGCTATTGTAGAACGCACACATGCCCTTTTAAAGAATATGCTTCTTAAACAAAAAAGGGGGAATCCATTTGATACACCACCTCAGGAACAACTGGACAGAGCAACATTTGTTTTAAATTGCTTAAATATTTCCAGATTTGATAACAAAACAGCAAGTGAAAGAAGGTTTTCCCCTGATGCTTTAACGGATTCTCAACCACTTGTTTATTATAAAGATTTAGACAGTGGATAATGGCTAGGCCCTATGCCTTTGCTAATGTGGGGGCCTGGTTATGGTTGTGTTTCTCTATCCACAGGAGCTCACTGGCTGCCTACGAAGAGCATCAAACCTGCTGCAGAGGGAATGAAGTCTTGAAGGCATCACAATTTTGGTTTGGCAGTCAGTTATGTTATAAATGAGACTGCCAATTAAATTGAATTAATAAATTGCGTGAGCCAAATTATTAATATAAAAACAAACAGAATTTATTTTATGATCAAATTGACAATCTTGATTAGCCACTATAAAACGGCAGAGTCAAGCCTAGGTTCTTGACTCTGGGTGACACATACACAGCCCTGAACACCAGCAGTTCGGGGTGGGCAGTGCACACCTTCGAGGTTTCTGAGCCGGTTTTTATACTGTTTTTCCTGCCTCCGGCTAGAAAATCCTTTGTCTTTTTCATATTCATCCTGTCTTCTATGGTCCTCTGGTCCAGAGATCAGGGGTTTGTTCAGATGTTGATGTGTTCAGGAACTCTTTTGTGTCTTTGGTTGATATTTTCCAGGAACTCTTCTTGTGTCATTATAATGAAGAGTCTTAGGTAAGAGGTCCGTTCATCAGCATGGTCCAGGGAGGAACAGAAACTTAGATGATCATATCTGTTGCTCCTTTCAGATGGAAAAAGGATTTTTCAAGGGCAGAGTGGATTTGGAGTAGGTTGATGTGCCAGATGGATATCTGGTTTCCCGATGATGATGGGTACTTGAGACCTCTCTGGTGGAGGTGCGAAGTTCTGCCTGTGCTTCAGATGCAAATGTTATCACTGAGAAGGGTAACCCGTGACTCTGGGTGGGCTACCAGGAAACATGCCAAGGCACGTTCCAAACATAACATCTTTGGATACATGTACAGTCTAATATCCCTTATACTTAAAATCAACCTTGATACCATTTAATTTATTATGAATTTTGACTCATCTATAACAGTTACAATGAGTTAGGCACAACATACATGGTTTTGTCATCCTCAGCGGATTCCCAAGGATGGTGAATGAGGCATGGGTCCTACAACTAAAGACCAGTGTTTGGCTCACATGAGCTAAAGCAATTAACCAATCTGCCCTTTGTACATCCATGACCAATCCTAGTGAACCATTTCTAACATGTCTGGTTGACATTCCTTTGATGAAGAATGGCTGGAACAAGTTACACAATCAAAGATTTACATGTGATTGTACAACTACAGGTAAGCATAGATTGTGGTGGTGTTTGGGATCACGGCAATCTAACACTGACCAATCTGTGCACTGGTACTTGTGCAGTGTGAATGGAGGCATGAGAAAAGTAAGTGACTTCCCTGGTCTCTCACTGCAGCCTCAAGAACTAGATGTGTTAGATTCTATAAAAGCTCCTGTGTGTTTTTACTTTAATGATCCAAAAGCAGACAACATAGGAGTTGACATAAGTGGCACTGTCATTTACTATAATGCTTCTGCCTGGTGCAATTTTACTACTCTCTCACAAGTCACAGCAGGGACTTGCAATAAGTTTGCCTGATAACATATCTTTAATACGTGGAAACAAGAGCATGGAAAGGCATTCCAGGAAAAGCAGTGGGAGGTCCATGCACTTTTGGTCGTTTAACCATGTTTCATCCCAGTCTCAAAACACTAATTGGACACTACGACACAAACGAAACAAATGCAATGCTGAGTCATTTGGCCCTGACTGTGACTCTGAGGCCAAATTCTGGAATGCAAAAGGATTTTTTAGTTCTTTAGTTGTTTCTATTGGTACTGTGCATGCCTTGAACACAATTAATAAACTAGGCTGTTGGCTTACCAGTAATGCTTTAACAGGATTGTTAACAGATGTCAATTCTGTATGTCATGCAACACCGCAAAACAAAGCAGAAGCAGACTTCTTATTGTTAGCCCAGGGACACAGATGTGAAGGCTTCAAGGGAATGTGCTGGGTGAACCTTAGTGACCACTATGAATCCATCCACAAAAACCATCCAGGAGCTGAAGGAGAGTCTGGAGAACTCCAGCAAAACGAGGGATGGGATCCTTTTGGCTTGTTTTCTTGGCTAGGAAGTTTCAATTTTGGACCTCAGGGCAAAGATGTACTTGCCATAGCTATAACGGGACTGGCAGAGCTTTTGATGATCATGCCATATTTGCTTTGTACCTTCTCTTGTATTCAGCAGCTTATCAATCAAAACTTAAAGCAAGTAATGCTGATGCATAAACACACTATAATGGCTTTGCAATGCTTAACAAATAAAAAGGGGGAGATGTGGGGTGAGAAAACAAAGAAGAACAAAGACCACTTGGTTAAATAGAAGAAGCTTTTTCCACTGAGCCAGGGAGAAGATGTAACCAAGTTTCTAAAATGTGACAGATAGAACCACAGCAGTTTGCAATGAGCTAGAACAAAACTCTTGGTATCAAAGGAATGGTCTGATGCTCGAATCATTTATTCTGTTGGCTGTCTAGAGGAACGTTATTTTAATTTGATGGTAAAAATATTATAAAAACTGTATGCTTTTCTAATAAATGTTTCTGGCCTTATCACTGTCTAGGGACTGTGCTTTGTGTGCTGATACACCACAATTTTTTGATTAAAACTAAGAGAATTGACCAGTTTGCCATTGAGATATCTGTCCTGGTTGATGTACCGGCAATACGAGCTCCCTTCCACATCCTCGTTCACAGGCTGATCAAGAGCTTTTCTTTTTCTACAGACATCTCTCTAAAAGATATGTGTTTAAAAGACTATCCTAGTCTCAGTCCCCTCTACTGACTTGCAATGCAATTATGAGACATCTCCTTATTTTTCTGCTGTTTGTCAGATAGTATTTACTAATGGATCTCTGCCCCTACACCTGGAAATCCGTGTTACCAATCCTCCATATGATGTGCATGTAATTTTAACTCCTGGGAATATGCAGCAATCCTGAGTACTTCAGTATCTGCTCATTATTTTTGCCACTCTGTAGGAAGTGGTGCACTTAGTGTGTCTCATCACAAAGAGGCAATTTTATTCTTCATAAACCTTGAAGGTTTAAAGTGCATTTTACTCTGTCAGTATGAGGGTTATGACAGACATTTGCACCAAATGAGAACAAGCACAAAAGAAGCACACAAAAGACATACAGATTATAAAGAAGACATTTAAACTTTTTTAATGCCTTGTTCTAAGTTTATTCCTGTATCATCATTAGACAGGCTTCAATCCTTCTTCCAGGAAGCAGGAGTATTAGGAATCACAAAGCTTTCTTGATCAGCCTTCTGCCAGTTCATGATAACTAACCCTTCTTATTTTCATCTCCTTGTAAACTTTTAACTTTGTGGTGACAGATATGGGATGGCACTTGGCAAACCATACAGTTCAACTTTTCCCTCTTTTTGTTGTTAAAGTTTCTTAATTAGTGTGCTCACAGCATCCCCATAGTTACTCTTCTTCCCCAGCTATATCTGTTTGCTTGAAAGCAATCTGTTCATCTTGAAAGAACCTCTGAGGACACATGATTTAAGGCAAAGAAACAAAACAGTCTCTCTCTAAGTCAGATGACTTAACTGGCTGACATTTTGTGAGCATTCTTTAGAGAGCTGTCTGAAAGGAAACCATGGTGGCCTCAGGAAAGGAGCAGTTTCAAAGTGTCATACCTTCTGCTTTATGTGCTTTACATTTTCTATCCAACTTTGTAGTGTTCTTGTGAAGGTGGAGAGCTGGAAGTTGAATCATGGAAATTCCTATTAAAAGGGTGTTTACAAGTGCTGACTGTTTCTTCCTAAATATTAAAAGAGTTAAGAGTTAAGAGTTAAACAGTTTGGAATGTAAGGAGCTCTCAGCCAAGTCAGAGGAGGCTGCTGAAGCAGCTGTACAAGCAGTCCTGTAAACCACTGAGTACAGGTGTAAGTTCAACACTAAAGGGACCAGTTCTGGTACACAGACAATGGTAAGATCTTTGAAATTGAGATTTTTATTTTAGACTCAGTACATCTGATAAGTCAACCTATGCCACTTTGTTTATTTCAGCTTTGTTCTGTCTAACAAAATATTAAAAAATAAATTCTTCTCAGAGTTATCCAAGGAGTCAAAAACAGGCCAAATTTTCCTGTTTTTGATTTGAAGGGTTTTTTTTTTTTTTTCTAAAATATCAGTGACACTTGTCATTGGGCAGTATTTAATCAGTTCATGCCAGAAGAAAGGAATTGTTTATTGGGAAGGGGAAATTAGGCTGGAAGCCGTTCTTTGTGGAAAATACTCTTTGAAGGCTTCAACAAAAATGTGGGAAACTGCACAAAAAATTAGAAAGTGAAGGGAACAGAAACAGCACTTATCACCATAATGAAACTAAAAATTTTCATTGTTCTCAATCCAATGGCCATCATTCTTAATCTCAAAGCAATGACACCTTCCTGTGAGCAACCTGGGATAGAGTGATGTCATTGACATCACAGCTATCAGGTGGAATCTGATCCAGTACTACAAGGACAGAAGTAAGCAGGAAAGAACTTTTTTTGAAAAATATAGTACAGTCTTTACCCTGGCACAAGACAGAATGGGATATTGATCTAGCTGAAACAAGCCCATGCAGTTCCATATCAACCACAAGAAATCTAGGTAAAAGAAAAGTCTTAAAAAGCAACTGTAGGAAAATGTTAAAGATCCTTCAGACCAGGCATCACTGTGCATCACTAGGAACATGTTGAGCCTTTCACTGTGAATGATAAGCTCTCATAAACTACTCTCAGAAAGATAGAATGGGAAACTTCAGTGAAATGAGCAAAGTTAAAAGGAGGATGAAATGTGTCTCTCACATTCCTTAAAGCCACATGGAAAATATCCTTGAAACTATTTTGATTCCTATAAGAAGTCTTGATCTATTAAAATCACAAAGGAAGATATTCCTCGATTTTAATTAATCCAGTTTTCTTTCACACTTCCTCACAAATGACTTAACACAGTTTGGCACCTAAGCAGGCAGCTCTGATGCTGTCCCTCAGATGAGCTGAGCCACTGGCTGGACAAGGCACAAAGGGTAAAAGCAGTGTGTGAGGAGGGCTAGCGTGTTCTGTTTGCCTCTGTAACAGCAGCACCCACATGTATCAGGAGAACAAACTTCCCTAATACATATGTTCTGTTTTCTAAGGACAAAACAGAGGCCACAGGCAGATGCAACAAAAAGGCATGGAAAGTTTATAGCTGGACTGCTCAGAGTGAACAGCATTCTGGGTCCTCTGGTATAGAACTAGAGGTGCTTGCCTTCTTAAAGCCAAGGAGAACATGCGGCCCATGCAGGGATCTGAACCAGAACTGGAAAGGGTGTGAAATCCTATGTAAAATCTAGAGTTTCCTCATGAAAAAGAACACAGTAACTGCTTTAAAAAAGGCTAATAACAGGCTAGAGGAAAAATACCACCCCTTCCTGGCAGCACCACAGACGTAGGCATAATAGAAGTTAAAAAGGGTTCCCAAAGGCATATTGCTGTGTAGCAGAGCTCGTGGGTTTTGTGCTTGTGAGAAGTAGTAATGCAGATCCTTCTCTGAGCAAGCAGCTTGGGATCCCAGCTTACATCTTGGCAGAGAGAAAATAGGAATAGGTCTGAAGGCTGTTAGTGGTGACAGATCTGATAAGTCATCCAACTTGACAAGTGGAAACACAGCTTCACCATCCACTGGCTATTTCCCATGTACAGAGTTTTCTGTGGATGACTGGATTTCTACTGTTTCTTTTGCATTCTGATTCCCAACTCAGAGACTCCTTCTGTAATTCAGTACACTTTCTTACTATTCTCTGGTCATTCTGCACCAAAATTGCCACTGGCCAATCCTTTTCATCAACTCTTGTAAGCTAGCACTTTCCAGTTTTGCAGACCTTGTGCACTCCTGTAAAACTGGACCAAGCCTGTAAAGAGAGACCTTTGCAGGTGTAGCCGAAAAGTTAATAGTTTATGTTTGCAGTAGGCTGCCTAAAATTCCATGTTGTTTGGGGTTCTAGTGGCCTGCTTTCTACTCCAAGTTTTCTCTTGGATAGCTGGTTATACTTTTTCCTCACACCCCCATGCTTTTCTAGTTCACTGTGATCCCCAAGACAGCTCTCCTGCTTTATGTTTTTTTTTATCCCCCACCATCATACTCAAATTATATCTGTTTTAAATACCACTGTCATGAAAATTTTTGTAGGTGCTGGAGCTATCACTGTCTGAAAGGACATGGACAAAGCACATTAGAAAGGCCAAAAGAGAGGCTTAGCACCTCAAATTTGGGGTTTCCTATGAAGAATGCACACTTTCCCTAACCCAGTTCAGTCATATTCTTCTAGCAAATCACCTCTTCTGTACAGCATAAGGGTAGGAAAGCAGTGACAGTCAGCAGAGCGTCCTCTCAGCAGCAGAGCTGGAGCTACATCCTGTGAAGGACAAGCAAAGGAACACAGAAAAGAAGAAGTGGGCTGAAGTTTGGCAGGAAAATCTCCAAGCAAATGGTTTTGAATGACCAAAGCACTAGAAGCAAAAAACATGACATACAGATGCATGATTTCAGGGAGAAGAATAAATAATCTTGATAAAAATCTGGGGAAAATGGCTTTGTACGAGTTCAATATGTTTGTTTTGAGCACTTTGAAACTAAGAATCTTACATTTCCAATTGGGACCTTTTTTAACTGCAGAATCTTCTGCAACATTTCTCAAAGGTCAAAACTGAAGCTTATCTCACTTTTTTCCTATGGAGTCTCTATTTTAGGGAGGAGAGAAAGAGACTCTGTCATGAAAAGCATTAATTGATTATGGGCAATTGAACAGTAAGAACAATTCTCAGTAACATAATGAAGCAGAAAGAAAGGGATGTCCCTCTAATTCTCAGGTTTTAATATTTTTTTTTCTGTTTTTCTACAGAAATCAAAAGAAATATGTTATTTTTCCCCTCTCAAAAAAGCCTCAGAATTAGTTCATTTCAAAGACAAACCATACCCAGAAAGAAGAATTACAATGAATATGTGTTTTCTAAAGCATTGAACATAGCACAAGAGGAGAAAGACAATGAAATAACTGGGGATTTCCTGTAGGTCCACAGCAAGGTTATCCTACCACATGGAACAACCAAACCTAGACAATTCTTTATGACACCTGGTCTTTCTACATGACAGGAATAATGTTAGGATAATCATATACAGAGATTATATATTAAAAAGTATATCTATATAAAATTGTTTGAACCCTCATCATCAATTTTATTAATGTCACCATTATATTTATTATCTTTATTTGAAACTAAAATCCTTTGGGGCTTTTTTTAGTCCTGTACCCTTAAATTTTGTCTGTTCCTTTCTGATGTTAAAAAAATTAAATATGAGACTAAAATCAGTAACATAATTCTGAGAAGCAGCTTCCACATACCTATACAGTTCTCAGCCTACTGTCAGTTCCACTTCATCTAAAGGTCTCAGTAATGATGGAAATGCTGACAGATCTCACTGTTTCCACTGCATTCTTTCTTTGCACTACACCCAAACCAAACCTGAAGGAAAATTACCTTTTTTCAGCTCATTGTGTCAGAGGAAAGAGCAGCAGATCCCTTTCTTGTACTTTGAATATGGAAATTTCATAACACCCCTGTTCCTGACCAGATGAAGACTGTTCCCTGTATTATTGTAGCAGAAAATATCCATGAGCTATGAAAATCCATGCACTCTCCAGGTTGTGAAAGAGCCACAGTACTGAGATAAACTGATATAAAAATTTAAACACCAAGTCTGCATCCAAAAGAATTCTATAGCATCCAAAGCTAGCAGAACACAGAAATAATCCGTTCTAATATCAGCTCAAACTACGTAGCTATAATATAACAAACTCGGGAAAGGAATATATTGCAGTGAAAAATTAATGGGCTGGCACCACCCAGCTGTGAACACAAAACCAGCTTTCTTGAATCAAATTAAAACTACTACTCAGGCATCCTGTGCTCTCTTGCAGCCTACAACAGATGTGTAAATGAAGGGCAAAGTGACTCTTTATTTTATTAGACATACTAAACCTCTGCCAAGAGGAGCCTTAAAAATCTTCCTGCCCTGAAATACCTGGACTATCATGGTACATTTGTTAAAGTACCCAGGAATAAGCATATTCCTGGGCACCCAGGAACAAAGAGTTTTTAGTCATGTTCTGCGATGACTTACAAGTCTGTCAAAGTCCTGTGACAGTGTGTTCCACAACAGAAGTATGAATTATAATCCTTCCTTAGACATAGGTGGCTTTCACCTAATCACCACAGAAAAAGAGTAGATAAAATAGATAAATTAGGAGTAGATAAAATAGAAGTAAGATAGAATTTGATGACTAAGCACTAACCTAAAAAATGCTAAGAAAAGGTGAAAAAAAAAAAGTACTTGTAGTTGTTATAAATTAACTGCATATTTCCACATACAATTCAGTAGAATTCCTTCACTTTTCTCAAGGTCAGGGTGTCATCCTGAAAATGTTTGCTGTGTTCACCAATAAATCGGTGTGAACGAGCTCCAAGGAGCATCACAGTGTCTTCCTTGACAGGAAGTTCTGCCTGTAGCTGCAAGTACTCCCAAATATTGGTACCCCAACACAGAACAGTCACAGCACACCATGCAGAGGTGTCAACAGTTCTGACGCAAAGCAGAACAATCAACAGTGTTGTGGCACTAATGCTAGAGAACTTCCTCACAGTGGTGCCTTATTCAGTGTCAGGAGAACATTTTCTTGTCATTGTCCTTCCTGTTGTTTAGACAAAGCCCAAAATACTTGGGTAAATGTAGCAAAGATGTGAAGAAGGGGAGGAGGAGTCTTTGGTAGAGCTGTTTATAGCACGCATTTACTTTCCATGAGAAGAGGAAAGGCAGTTCTGCTGGATGTCTGCAAACCAACAGCTTGCAGCTCCAAGATCCTGAAGACAGCAGACTCCAGAGCCCTCTGCCTCCTGGGTGCCTGCTCAGGCCAGGCTCAGGCCAGGTGCCTGCTCCTGTCCTTTCCATGGGCATTCAGCAGCATGGCAGGCCAAGACCTTTGTCTGGGGCCGCTTAGCTGGGCATCAGCAGCCAGGCTCAGAGACAGGTTTCAAAGGCCAGAAACAGGAACATCACAAGAAGGTGCCAGAAAAATGACATGACGGGAGCTGCACTGTGCCTGCCAGTCTTCTGCTCGGGGTACAGGCTGTTCTGTGGCAGTCAGTGGTGGGGCAGATGCTCTGTACATAACAGAGTCTGAAGGACTGTGAGAAACACACCATTAACAAGGTCTGAATCCTCACTGTTTTGGGATGAGAGGACACCACCTGTGTGTACATGAGCTAGTCAGGCCTTAGAGAGAAGTATCTTTTATTTAGAAACCTAGTCTGAAACTCCTCCAGAAAAGAGGATCTGTCTTTTTACAGAAAATACAGGCAAAACAATTGCAAGTGCCTGTACAATATTGTCTCCAAGACACTGAAAACTTCTTAAGATAAATAATTTTCCATTACAAATGTGTGTCTTATTGAAGGAGTATTTGGGAATAGCAATGGCTAAAGTAATTCATCTAATGTATTAGGGGGTTGCCTGTGATAAATAAAAGGGAGCAGAAAAGAATCTATGAGAATAAAAAGAAACATTTCACTTGTTCAAAAATATTGATAAATAAGTGGAAACATGCATTTGCAAGTTTTTAAAAATGCCTAAGGATGAGTAATAACTTTGTCACTGTAGTATTTCCAGTAACTCCAGCTTTGGAAACAGTGGTTTGGGGTGTGTTTATTTTAACATTGAGCAGAACCAGCAGAAAAGAACATTGCCAAATTTCAGATATTCAGATGCAAAATTTGGGAACTCAAATGACATATCAGTGAAAGGTATAGAAAATTTCTTTTGTTCAACACTAAGGACTCCTGAGTCTTTGTACAGCTGGATGATAAAATTTTCACACACCACTGTGATGTAGCCACAGGACAGGAATTCTTTGTACATTGGATAAATAATATCTCTACACTACATGGCATATTTATTTCCAGTAGGGTGTCCAAGCCCATTTTGGACTTTCACCATTGCTCAGATCTTGGCCAACAGCTCACGCCACCTGAAAATCAGACAGTCCTGAAGCATCCCTGAAAACTGCTAGTGCAGGTGTATTTGGAGTACCAAAGAGCATAGAAGACTCTTCCTTTGGCAAAAGCTCAAAGCAGACCCTCCATGAAACATCAATCAATCATGTTTGTCCTGGCCAGATACCTGGATAGATACCTCTAGAACACTTCATGCAGAGAAAGAGAATGCAACTCCCAGCAAAGCCTAGACACATGCATTGAGGATTCTGCTTTGTTAGGTTTGCGGGAAGAAGTAAAATCCAAGGTATTTCTGGTTCCATGTGCTGACAGAAGAACCCCAAATTAGGTAAGATTGCTCATCTTCACAACTTCATATTGTAATACTCAGCTGCCACAGTAAAAGATGACCTCCACAACACTCTCCCTTGCTTTTTATCCTGCTGCCTGTGTCTTTTTCCTGTTTATTTCTTTTTCCTCCTCTTCATGGTCGTTGAATATCAGTTTTATGCTTTGCTCCAGTTTGTGTCCAAACTACATGCCACTCCCCTACCACATAATTTTCAGCCTCAATCTTCCAGCACCAGTCAAGGAATAAGCTGAAGATGCTTAAATTTTGGTTGATATGGGATGGAAAACAACTGCTCTTCAAAGCTGTTCTGCATTCTTCTCTATCCAAAATTACAACAAGGAAAACCTGAGTCAATTATTTTCCTGGAGCACTTAATATTATCTCTGTTTGTTTCCTGAGAATCTCCAATCTTCTTCTATTATTCTCTCCCTTAACACTCAATCTTGCCAAAGATCTAATTAAGTTATAAGTTGTGCAGTAGACTTATTACTCCTGTTCATCTCTGCTCAATCTAATTAGTTTCTGCATGCACTTCTTTACAGTATTTCTGATTGTACATGTAAGTTTGTTTTTGAAAGATATTAAAGAACAAAGGGGAATTTTGACTTGTCTACCTTAAGGCCATGAGTTTAATTAAACTTGTCAGGCAATGAAGTTGTTATTTAAACCATATTTTCCTCTTTCATTTACACATTTATTAGCAATTCCCATTTTTTTAAATATTTGAACCTTTTAAAAATTTTTATAACAAACAGGTCCATGTATCTCTTCATAGACTCTCTATTATATTTGAAGAACTAAAACCTTTTGCTGGAGTTTTGTGGGAGAAAATAGTGTCTGTTTTGACTTTATTTACATTGCCAAGTATATTGAATGTAGGTGTCCAAGTTCTGGCTGCAACATGGTCAGTGAAAGGAGAGGCCAGGGCTACCCTGTCCCAGACTTGGGCACTTTTCAGCTCCAGCAGACACACACAAGGTCAAGGAATGAAGGTGAGTCAGGGAAAAAGAGGAAGACTAGAGTTTACCCCAATTTGGTGAATGTTTGCTTTCCAATGGCCAAACCCATAATTCCATAATTGTATGTTTATACAATTTATATGTATATAATTGTATTCCAATAGCAATATTATAGTCATGTAACCATATATACTATGGAATAGCATAAGGTATGTATTTTTGTATTTATAAAAATATACACCTATATAAATTATTTCTAGTTTATACGTAAATATGAATATTGCAGGTATGGGCATGTAACAAACAAATCTATTTAGACTGGCAATCAATTAAGCTCATTTGCCTAGACTGAGTTGTTTTTTTCCATAGTGGTAATTGGTAAGCACTACCCCTGTTTTCCACCTCACTCATGAGCTTGACTTCTATTCTTCCTACTCTCTCCCTTCTTTTGCAGTTGGGTGGTGGGAATGAGCAAATGGTTTGGTGGGTGTTTGGCTCCTGCATCCACCCACTACACAGCTAATGAAAACTAATAATAGTCATGCCTTTGCTGCCTCAGGATAAAACTGTATCTTAAAGGACTGAAACTTAACTAGCTTCTGCTGTATTTTCATTTAAAAAATTGTCTTTTCTTGTGGAAATTTGAGCAGTATTAATTTTCTTCCACTTAGCTTCCTTTCTTCAGCTCTTATAACATCAGGGGGACAATAATAAATTCATTTTCTCCAGATCCAGAGGGTGCATTTTCTCTCACTGGTTAGATGAAAAAAAAAAAATAAACATTTTGTCTGCTTTGCAGACAGCATAAAATCCAGTGGGTTTTACCCATAGCAATTACTGGGATATCAACAGCAGAAAATCATTCTTTCTGTAAGCAGAAGATTGTTAAAAATACATTCTACACAGAGGACAATCAAGCATTCCCAAGAAGTTCCTTTCAGCTTAAACTTACTCAGATATAGTATTTCTATTTCTCTAATAATAAAATAAACAGACGTTATTTCTGTGCCCATCTGTCTGTCAAATCTTCCTCCTGCCTGCTCATCTTGGAGACAGGCAGTTCACTTCAGATTTAACTCTGAGTGGAGCAACACTACCCAAAGTTTTTATGAAAATACATATGTTTAATAGAGAAGAACATCAACATTTAATAGACAAATGCTGATCTCATAGTAAGGAATCAGGAAGGACACAACAATTATGACAGAGCTGGGCAAAAAAAGTGGAATCTAAACTTCAGTGTAGACAAATATAATTTAACATTTTATCACTAGCCAAAGGTCATCCAGATCCAGATTTATGATTCTCCATGGCTGTAAAAGAGCACTTGTGGGTTCCCATTGGCACTGATGTTCCATGTACAGGAGACCTGATGACAGCTACTTATCCTTTGGGGACAGTGGTGACAGGGGCTGCAGGCAGCCGGGTCCCTTGCCAGCCAGATCTCACGGGCACACAACTGAGAAGCACCCTGACATGGGGGCTGCCTCTGACTGGAGGTGGCAGGTCGCCATGAAAGCATTAGGAAGAGAGATCTGACCAAAACAAAGCTGTGTGGTCTATTTACCAACCCCACCATGATTCCCTTTCCACACAGCTCTCAACTGAACATTTCTGCACTGCTTTGTGAATTAGGAGCATGTCAACTACCGCTTGCTTTCTCTTTGTTTCTTTCCCTTCCTCCCTTCCTCCCTTCCTTCTTTCCTTCCTCCCTTCCTTCTTTCCTTCCTGGAATCCTTCCTGGAATCCTTCCTGTAATCCTTCCTGGAATCCTTCCTTCCTGGAATCCTTCCTGGAATCCTTCCTGGAATCCTTCCTTCCTGGAATCCTTCCTTCCTGGAATCCTTCCTTCCTGGAATCCTTCCTTCCTTCCTGGAATCCTTCCTTCCTTCCTGGAATCCTTCCTGGAATCCTTCCTTCCTGGAATCCTTCCTTCCTTCCTGGAATCCTTCCTTCCTTTCTTTCTTTCTTCCTTCCTTCCTTCCTTCCTTCCTTCCTGGAATCCTTCCTTCCTTCCTTCCTTCCTGGAATCCTTCCTGGAATCCTTCCTGGAATCCTGGAATCCTTCCTGGAATCCTTCCTGGAATCCTTCCTTCCTGGAATCCTTCCTTCCTTCCTGGAATCCTTCCTTCCTTCCTGGAATCCTTCCTTCTCCCTTCCCTTTCACGCTACCCCTTTACCTAAAACCCACAGCTATGTGCTTATACAGGACATCAGGGGCTAACACATACAGATTTCCATTCAAAGTGTGACATTTACTAATAAAACTTACTGAGTATTTGCAGACCCTCTGGCTTCCATCGTTCCTTTCGACCACAAGCATCTGCAAGTCTTGAGTTGTACCTTCTCCTTTAGGGTAGGACACCATGTTCCTGAAGACAGTGCAGCCTTGGACATCTGTGGATTGATTACTCAAACTCTGATGAGTGAATTACTCCAGCATAATCCAGTTGTTACCTATCACCTGAAAGAGATGGCAAGGCCCTGAGCAACATATCTCTGGAGCTTCCTTCTAGTTTAATGCACAGGAGGAAGCCAAAACTGTGTTGTCCAATTCCTAGTGCATTATTCAGGTGCTAAATACCTGGCTTCTCGCACTGTGACTGAGTAGACCATGTGTTTCCTCTAAAAAAAGCAAACTCAGGCACACACAGCCTTTACATGCCAATTTCAGCAGCTGAGAATTGGGCTGGTTTTGCTCTTTAAGTGTCCTAATGCCAGTGGGTAAAATACTTCACCTTCTGTACCCTCCAAAACCCCTTAACAATCTAGGGAAAGATTGCTCTAGCAGCCTTTTCTGCAAATGCCTTCCCCTTCCCAGGTATGATACAAGGCAGCTGCCTTCAGAATTTGGAAATCTCATCTTAATGCAGTATGAACTGATTCTACTTGTATCGTAAGAGACATAAGAAACCAGACAACAGCACAATTATTACTTCCTAAACTACCAAAAGAAGATTAGCATATACCTTGCAAAAGTGAGATAATTTCTTCTCTTTAGCCTTTATTCTGTAAGGCAAAGTGAGCAAAAATCTGCTTAATTATTAGCTGACAAAAAGGAAAGGCCAGTTCAGACACTGAGGAAAATTAGTTTCTTCCAAAGGACTATGTTTTCCATGGCACTCTAGCATGTGGTTCATACATCAATATAAAACATGGCTATCTTAGCTACTGATTTTTATCACCTTGTCAAGGCTTGCTGTGAAAAGCTAGCCTTTCAGCTACATCCCATATTGAAGAGGCTGAAACACAGGATGCAGAGATGAGGTCTTCTTACCTCACAGGAAACAAGATCAGCACATTCAAGTGGATGGTTGAGGGAGACCACAATTACCTTCCCACTTCACTTGAGAGATCACAATGACACTCAGTATTCAAGTAGATATACTTTAGGCAAGAAGGAAAAAAACAAGAATGTTTTAATCTGTTCATCAAGCCCTGAGCACAGTCTCGGTTTCCCTGTTCTCACAGGGTAGAAACACACAGACATCTGGATTTATTGGAGCTGGTTTTCATTTTAAAAGCAGCTGCAATATTAGTGCAGAGATAGAGGTATCTAGTGTCAGATTTGTAACATGGGCTGCAAAAAGACCTTCATAAAGGAGATTTCAAATACAAATAGAGCACCATGAGAGGACTTGAATAAGTTTCTCATTGATTAGTTGGGTCACAGCTAGAATTATAGTGAGCACAGCTGGTTTGACCATACTGCACTTTGCAGCCAGCCAGAGCAGGCCAATCTGCCACGTAAGAAAGCTGTTTGCTGTGCATGGCACGCTTCTGACTGCAGCAGCCTGAGAGCAGCAGTGAGCCACAACAAAAGCGGGCCCATCCCAGCTGGTGAAGGGTGGGCACCCTCTGACAATGTCCAAACAGATTTATTGCCTTCTGTTTATGCATTCCATACATGATAAATTGCATTCAGCACCTCATGCATGGACACAAGAACCAAAAGTGTATAATGAAATTAGATATTTTTTAGGAAGATATTTGTGTATTCTCAGCTTGTCAAATTTTTGTGGTTGGGTTTTGGTTTTATGGGGTTTTTTTGCTGAAGGGAAGTAGCAGAAAAATATAAGACTAAATTATTTTCTTTGGCATCAGACTGGAAATTTCTACATATGTTTTAATCAGAAAACAAACAAGCAAGAAACTCCAATATGGCAAATAATAAAAGGGGAGAAGAAGATCTTGCAAGTTAAAGTGGATGAGCCAAGCAACAGGGGACACCACACTTTCCTTCCTCACTGGAGAGACCACAACATTTATTGCTTGCCTATAATATTTGCTGTTACCTGTTAAAAGTTGATCTGTAACTTTTATTGCTTATTTATGAAATACAGATATTTCTGAATAAGATAGCAAAAAGAGGAGCAGAAAAATTATCTCCACTGAAAATATTCACGAAAACATTTATTAGTTGGTCCTCTTGCAAGTCATGACAAAATGAACTATGTATTTTTCGTTTCAGATACTAATTTGTCCTTAAAAACATCACCAAGATAAAGGAGAAGAGTGACTAGAATTCAACAGCCCAGATCATAGTCCACACGTCTTGACAGGAATAGGAACTAGTTCCAATAGGATTTGTGTGGTGGTGATTGCTGGTTCCAGTACTTGGGACCAGAGAACATGCCTTGCCACAGCAATCTTCCTGCAGTCAGTAGAAAAAATAGTTTGATGGGAGGAATGTGTAGCTTTGCCTCAAGCAGGTTTACTTTGAGAGTCATTTAAGCAATGAGTCTTCCCTCATCTCAGATTCTTATTCTACATATTACCAGCTTCAGTGCAGGAAAATCATGGACTGCATTATTGAGGACACAGTCCAAAAAGCAAGTCTGTTCTGTCTGAGAGAATTCTACATTTTATACTTAATAAAAACTGAATAAAAACTTTTTTACATCGCTCCTGGGAACGTATTGTGGCCAGCACTGAGTGGTGGAGAGCATCATCCTTTCTCTTTACTGTATAGGTTGTAATACCTGCGCTATCAAAAAAGTCTTGGTATTTCTGGCCCTGGATATTGTCACATGATCTCATTTCATGATGAATTTTACAGACAATGGGGATTCAGGGCAATATAAGCATTGTTCTTCACAAGAATATATCTGACAAAATATATCCATAATACCTACCTGATTTTGACATTCCAGATTGCATTAACATCTGGAGAAGAGGTGTTTATGGAAAGTACCAACCTGAAATTCTATGTATGTGGAGGATTCACATTAATTGACAGAGAGTATTGGAATAATTTTAGTATTACTGCTCCTGGTAAGAATTTTTCTTCTGTCAGGATATACGACACATCATCAACTTTATGATGTTTACTGTTCCTTTCTCTGACCCAGATTCTAGATTCCTGAAGCCATATGAGACCATGTACTTCTATTTGACAAAGGTTATTTCTAGCCCTGAGACTCCTGGGGTAGTTAACAGAACAGCACAGGAATGCATGCTTTGAAAAGCGTAACTTTGCCAGTAATTTTTCAAATTAACTAATACGTCATTTTCTTGGTTTTGAACAGTGACTTGCTATTTTCTGATGACCTTGCCTATGATTTGGAAGCAAATGGGGTCAGTCCCATCCATCCAATGCTGCCCCCTGCTCATCAACCTGACCTGTACATGAAATCATATAAGCCCACAGGTGATTAATTAAAGAGGTTAATGTAGTATATAATCTTGACCATATGAAATCTTTGCCAAAATATCTTAGTAACTGTTAAAAGCTGCATTCTCACCACCCTCTTAGTCCCTACACACTCATTTGCACAAGATTTTCACACTCAATACTTTTTTTATATCAAATCCTCCTGCAAGTAGAACATCTCAAAGATCTTTCTCCCCATCCTGTTTGCCATTATCCACATAGACAGCCAAACCCTTCTTTCTTTTCCCAGCGGTTTTCTGCCACAACATTTTTCTTTCACTGCCAAATTTCATTAGAAAGCATTTACTGACTTTCAGGAAGGTGTGTTTTATTGGTCATGCTGTAGTGGGCTCCACATAAGAAGATTTTCATTGCCAGTTCTTCTACTAAAAAAGTCCTCTCTCTTAAAAATATGAAGCACATGGACACTTCTCAAATCAGAACACAATTTCTGGTGAGGAATCATGTGTCCTGAATTTCTCCCAGGCAATGCAGGAGAGCAGGTTGTTTAATGTCAGCATGTCTGTGTAGCAGATGGACTGTTGCAGAGCTGCGACCATACGAACAAATGAGCATAATTAGCTCCAAGGGGATAATGAGGAGAGAAGAGGCACCATTCACTTGCAGCAAGGGCCAATACAATTTGAGGTGCATCCATCTTTTATGACTGAACCCTGATGGCTCAGACTATGCCAGGATTCACAGATGCAGAACCATTTTGTTCACTCTGTATCAGAGCCAAGGATCAAAAACATAATATGGATAATGCAAGGCATTGATCACTAAGAGAAAAAAAAACATTATGTGAATCAGGATATATCCACTGTTGTTCACTAAGTCAGAATGCCAAACAGTCATCCTTATTTCCATCTCTTTTTGATCTCCCACTTTGACAACTGAATTGAGGGACATGCAGTCATTTTTAAGCCATGAACTGAAGCTAAAAATGTTCCTGTATTTCCTGAGCCTGAGACTGAAGTGATACAGGTTTTCCTAAAAATTCAAAATTCAACAGCTATAAAAAGTCACCCTAGTTTGTCTTCCCCTTTGAGCCTCACTACCTAATAACTAAACAGGGCATTACAAAAATTGAAAAAAAAAATTGGTAAAATCAATCTCCCCACTCTAGGGAGTCTTACAGGAAACAATGAAAGTCAAAATAATTTGTAAGAACCTATGGCAGTGTAAACTACTATAGCCATGTTGTCCCAAAGAGGACCTATCTGTGGGCATAAATGTATGAGAAAAGTGGGGACCTGGTCTGGGCACAACATAGATTTGTAAGAATTATAATGGTTCAACAAGTCACACTGTCTTCCCTCAAGTCAATGCTCAGTCACCCAAATAATCACGTTGGGATTTGCACCAGGCAGAAGTGTTTTGAGCACTGATTCAGCAATTGTTACTGCAGATCACCAACACAATCATACTGCAGAAGTATCAGAAGAACTGCATCCTACTGCTATTTTGTTGTCTCTCTGCAGCATTGTCATGCACTAAAAAGCATTTCCTTGGCTTGTTGGGATTCATTTTCTTCTCTTACTTCCACAGAAGGATACATTTGAAGCCGTGTGGACAGCAGAACAAGGACAAACACAGTGTTTGTAATAGTGAGCTCTAAGTCTTCTACCAAAGTGACTTTGAGCCGTTTCCACAGCAATTAATCCTACTCTCCATACTGTGAATATTCCAGATGAGACCATATAATTTAATTTTTAACTTAATACATGTATGATTTTAATAAAATATATAATTTTAATTTATATTAGGCTTGTTAAAGTGAAGGTAAATTGGTGTGAGGTTTGTCTGGAAGCTTCATACTCCAGAATATGGGTTCATATCTTTGTTCAGCCATGTGCTTTGGTGATAATCTTTCTGGTCTAGGTTTCTACTGGGAAGAAATCCCCTGGGCAAGCTGAAAACCTGTCCTTTTCTTGCAAGGAGGTAGTTCAATCTAGGAAGGATGCAGCAGGAGAATTTGGCAGCCAGTGTTCATCCAGTTCTTTGGGGAAGTCATGACAGATCATTCACTGTAATCATAATGCTCCTAGCTTCCTGATGGACCACTTTGCCCAGTAATAGCCATGGAGAGAAATCAGATAAGCACCTACCAAGTTCCTTTTCCTAATGTCCCAGGAACAACCTGAATTCAAGACTGTTGTCATGCTGGCTCACACAGCTGTTTCTCTCAGAGAGCCTAAGTTCAGCTCGTGAGGAACATAGATTCTGTCTGCTCTGGTGGTGGACAACACCCCAGATCTTCTAGAAAGAGCACAGTGGTAGCAACTGTCTGTCCCTACTGTCAAGGGAGAACACTGATCACCTCTGACATTACTTAACAGCAGCAGCAGGACAAAGAGGAGAGCTGGGGCTGACAGGAGCTAGGACTTTGTGACATTGTTTTGAATGGCCTTTGTGGAGGCAGGATGCCCAAGGTTCAAGCGCCCTGTGGTTTCCCCTGATAACATCAGTGTCCTGGGTTGCAATGTAAAATGTACCCAAAAGTCTGTATTCTGTCACCATCTTCATAAACTGTTAAAACTGGTGGGACAGTGTTCCCCACCTCCCTCATGACTCATCCCTGATAAGCTCATGAGGCTATCTTCTGTTAATGGGCCAGCTGTTGACACCAGGTGGGGCAGAGTCCTTTATCTCTCCTATACTATCTCCTGTTAATGGGCCATCACCGCATGACTGATAAGACTCTATCACCCATTGTGAGATGCCCCGCCCAGAGGGAGGAACCAAGCCTTCCAGCCTGGATATAAGGGGAGATTTTGAACACCACAGGCAGCCTTTCCACTGGATTCTCAGAGGAAGACCAGACCCTTCTACATCGCCACTGGACCTTCAGAGGAAGACAAGACCTCCTCTACAGAGCCACTGCTTCAACGGAACCATCACTTCAGGAGGACTGCAGCCACCATTTAAATTGGACTGCTGCTAACCCCCTGACTGTCAGGGGGTCAGGTTTGTACTCTGACTCTGTCAGTGGGTTGTGGGTTGTTTTTTTTTGTACTATTACATTTATTTTATTTCTTTCTTATTAAATTGTATTTCTGACTTGAAGTCCCCCACTAGTTTGCTTTAAAACTACTACAATCAGCAACCATAACACCAGAAACCCCACTTCTATAGCTGTCCAGAGAGTGGCAAGGGAACCATTTTGACTCAAGAGTGCCTGGAGGGAATATTTGACATGGCAATAGAGCCTTCCAGAGCTAGGAGGCATGGTGGAAGCAACATAAAAGGGGAGAGACAGAAAACACCCCAAGGTGAAACACCTTAGTGGCTTTATCCAGGTGTGCCACTCTTCACCATATGCACCTGATAGGTTGATGCATTGTGGTTAAACCCATATAAACTTACCAGTACCACCAGGGATCATGAGTTACAGCCTGGCCACAGAACCCTAAGTGATTCTTCCGTTTAACAAATTACAGGCTGTTTACCATTGTGTCTGATGTTTCTCTAGCTTATATAAAGCAATTACTCTCTTAAATCACATTATAAAATACAATTTACAACCTGTGGGTTTTTACAGCAGTCAAATTATACTCTTTGGTATACATTAAGTTAGCTTTCACTGTCTGATATAATGTGTGGTTTCTCTCTTAAGAAAGAAAGCAAAATAGACAAGGACTGTAACTTCAGCCATTTTCACAGTTCTTGTTTTACATGATTTAATGCTTTCCCTTTGAATCAATTTGAAGAGAAGATTCTTCATGCAGGCATATATACAAATCTCCTGTGAATTTCAGTTTGACTAATATGACTACAATCACTCCACAACAATTTTCCTTCTCTTACTTCATTTTTGCTTCTTTCTCTCTCTCTAAAAGCTAAAAGCACAACCTACCAAACCAAATAAACCAGTTTTGTTCAAAACTTTCCTAAATAAACACTACATACAGTATGCGAAACCCTTCTCATTTCAGATTTCTTCTTCAGATGATAATAGATACTATCCACACTCCCCCTGGCATAATTTAGAAACTTTTGAGAATAGATAAGCACTGGAAAGAGATAACATTTTTGCAGAATATTCCAGTTCTGTCTAGGGAAAGGCCTTAAGTAAATGCCTGGTGTACTCCAAATTGGTCCTTGAAGCCCACTGTCGCAGTTGGGAATGTTGCAGCCCACAAAGCTGCAGCTTTGCTGCTTTACAAAGCATTACCTTACATCTGTGTCTGCTGATGAGTTTGTCTCCAAATTTGAAAACCTAAATAGTCTTATATTTAAGAGTAATCACCCGATGATTTTCATAGTTGAGATCCTAGCTCTATGGAACGGACACATACCATCAACTCTTCCAGGCACTGACTCATTCCTCTTACACTATGTAAACACTTAATTTGTATTATCTCATGTAATAGGTCATTATTTCTGTTGGTGCAGAAGTGCTTGATTTTCTTTATGGCTTTGCAGGAGACATCACTGCCAAAAAACAAGCAGCATTGAGGAATGGGTGCTGGTTTATTTGAGACAGTATTCAAAGTCTTGAATTACAGGCTCTTTGCAGAAGTGGTCACTGCCCCATGCCTGCCTGGGATTTGGACAATGCCCTCAGGCACAGAGTGGGATTGTTGGGGTGTCCTGTGCAGGACATCAGAACATCAATGATCATTGTGAGTCCCTTCCAACTCAGGATATTCTGATTTGATGATCTGAAGGACACATATGACATACTCCATTTCCTGAATGGAGCCAAGGTGGGAAGAATATGGAAAGGACGAAAACTGCAGCTCTGATATCAGGGTGGGCCCAGATGAACAGGCCAATCCAAAACTCCTCCCAAGGAAACACATTTCCCACCCTTTCCAACACTTTGGAGTGCCAGACACATGCCTCATCCCAAAGCCATGTTTACATCATGGAGTAAAAGATTTCCCTGAAGAATATAGAGGGAATAGTTTTATTGTTCTCCTTGACGTGATGCATTTTTGATGACAGCGTTTCTAAGTTATCAAGCAATGATGTGGTGCTGCAGCTTTATAGGTGACTCATGGGGTTACAACGCCCCTCCCTACCTCATTGGCTAGGTGTCCTTGTGTCCCTTCAATGCTGTGCTGAGGCCCTGCTCTTGCACTGTAAACCACAGTGAAATCACACTTTACAGCAATGTTGATGATTCCAAGGTTCCGCTCTAAGGGCAGAGAGCACAGAGTGAAGCTGGGCAAGAATTTGTGATGAGAGAACTTACTGCAATGTACAGAGCTTTTCTGAGTATTTTTGTAAAGTACAGCTTGAAATTACATAGCAAATTTGGTTGAAATTATAATTGTATTAACATACCCTTTTTGTAACGTGAACATTCCAGATATTGATTTTGAAAGAACAATTTTGCTTTTAAAATAAATGTGAATGGAGAAAGAGATATAGGAAAGTACTGCAGAATACTCTGAAAAAGGGAATAGAATAGTAGAGTTTATGATGAAGAAAATGTATATGGCACCCAGAAAATAATTATTTTTCAATATTTCTGTGTTTGCCACCAGAACAAAATAATCCATTACTCTCTGAGGTGTAAAATTCAGCAATTTATAGAAGTTAAATGCTGGGTATCTGTAGGGTCTGACAAGCCCCTGTCCTGGCAGGAAGCCCTTGTTTAGATAAAGGGAACTGCAAAATCTCCAGATGTGGGGTCTGACAGGCCCCTGCCCTGGCAGGGAGGCCTGGAGATAACAAGGTAGCGCTATCTCCCTCCAGGCCCCTCTTGGGGAAAGAGTGAGCCTTTTGGGTTACGGGGAGAAAAGACAGATCCCTGATCCTCTAGGAAACTGTATGTAAAATACCCTAGTACCCATTGGTTTCTCACCCTTTCACACCCACCTCTGTACCCCATAAAAGAGACCCCTCTGCCCCGAGTCGGGGAGGATCCATCTCTGGTCACCCCTTTGTGGAAGATGCAAGAATAAAGCTGCTTCTGCAGAACCACCAGCAGGGCCTCTCCTCTCTCTGTGCGGGCCTGGCCCTGGGGGTTTGCCTTGCAGAGCAGAGCTGAAATCACTGCTGAATCCCTGAGAGCTGATGGCTGCTGAGCCAGGCACCTCTGCAGGCACCCCCGGCCGAGGGCNAGTTTATGTGTGGAGGCTGCATGGGAGCAGTGTCCTTGCCTTGACTTCAGCCAACAAGCTGCTCCAGAATTTTGCCAGGGGCACTTCAATTCAGTCTGTTGAACTGGCTACAATCCCTGGCTCTAAAACCAGCTTCCAAAATGACCTTGATAATTCACTTCATTTCTGAGTGCCTTGTGGTTCACATATTTCTTACTTGATCTCGGATTGTGAAGTCTTTGCAATACCACTTTTAGGCCTGGAGCAGTCTGAGCTGGGCCAGTAATAATATAATTCATATTTCAGCCTCAATGAGACCTCTAAGCTTGAATGCAGTCTGCTATGGTATGTCTACACTGCTTGCACTTTGCATCATGCCTCAGAGCCCTGACTTCCTCATTGTCCAAAGCATGGGCACCGTTGCTTCTCTCCATGGCATATACCTCTTTGGACTGCTTGAGTCCCCAGTTTAAACATTATACAAAGTAAAATATTAAATTACATAAAGCTGCTTTTTGGGGGGGTAACTGGTTAAACTTCATATATCCACCAAAAGGCAGATTTGCTGCATTTAAAACAGGAAAACTCAGCTCCTGTTTTCAGCTAAAATTGTCATATTTCATCATTTGCTTAAGCATAAGCAGTAAGGCAATAACAATTCTGACCCTAGGACCTCAAACTGAAGGTGCCAGTTCAAAAAAGAGCAAAACAAGAAGAAGAATGCTATACATCTATTTTTAACTATTCTTTTCCCTTCCCTGGGTTTAGGAGTAATTGCTAAGTGATCCCTCCTTGTCATTATTTCAACATACAAGATTTTTTTATTTTCCCTTTCTGTCCTCTTGAAATGTAAAAGTGAAATAATGTCTTGGTGGGGATCTGGCAGCCAGCCAAGTCTAACTCTTCACATCTTCAGTTTCATTTCTTCACAAAACCATTAGTGTTTGATTGATTTTTCAATCTATCCATGAATGATCAAGTTTATTCACAATCAGTTTCAGTGTTAAAACTTTAATAAAGAACAGCATTAGCACAAAACGATGTTTCTGCAGAACTTATTCCTTTAAAGGATCATAAGTTCTATGAATATATGAATATTAACTGTTTAAAAGGGGAAAGTAGCTAAGTTCACCTAAGAAAGTTAACTGTGTACATTGTACAAGATTTAACTAGTTCCCTTCCACCCCAGTGACTTCAGGGATATGAGTTCTGTTAAATGCACATTTAAGCTCACTGTGGGCTGTAAGTGGTCCTGTATCTGTATATAAGCCATTCCTACTGCATGTTCTACAGACATGCAACAGAACACACAAATGGAGATCAAAACCAAACTGAAATCAATGACATTATCAGGTATGCAGCTCCTGTTAGTAAGATGATGTATTGGTATTCCTTGCAAGTTTTGCTGGACTAAATACATTTGTATAGAGCTGGTGGGAGTCAACAGTTTCTGCATTTTACCCCTCATAAATCCCATATTGTCAAATTGACCTTTCCAACTTGGTAGCATACACAATGGTATACATAGAACTATGCAGAACTAATGACACCTTGATATACTTGGCAGTGCAGCTGCAGAGGACAGAGTTATTGCCAGAAGGTTTGACCTGGAGAGCAGACAGCCTACAGCTCAAAAAGGAAATTAAGGAAGTCCATTGAACAGAAAACATTATCTCAGTGTACAACATCATAAATATAAAGCACAGCAGCAAAAATATGAGAGCCCATCTGAGGAACAGCCCACTGGTCCAAAATTTCTTTCTGATGATCTGTACTCCCATGAAAAAATGTAGTTCCTGAAGAGCAAGACTTGGAGAACTGTCCAGGCCCATGTCCAGATGTGGATGGGTACAACTTTATTTAGCCTTCCCTAATTTCCAGAGGCCCACATCATTCTCCATCAAGTTTCTTGATACAGACAATGCTGAGCAACACCTCAAGAACTGCTAACCTCTGCATTTGAGATTTTATCCGAGGATCTTCTGACAGTGAAAGTCAAGAATCCAATACTCATGGTACAATCCAGTTATCATTGTCATGAAGGGAGACAGGGATCTCAACATTGGATGATAAGCTGCAGGCCTGATGTATTTTCACTCCCTTGTTGCATGAGACAGAGGATCCTGATACATGAATATAGAGAGTCCTCCTACATATCCCAAAAGCTCTTTAAAAACCAGGACTCATTTTATTGCCACTTTCCACTGTCCAGCTGAAAGATTGACTGCCCTAACTTCAGAATCATCTGAACATGTGTCCAACCTTCTCCTGCAAAAGAGGAGAAAACTCCCTGCTTGCAACACTTTTGAAATTGGTACTGTACCTCTCAGAAGTTTTAGTTTTGATTAATTCAAATGCATTTCAAGAACCAATTTAAAGCACATTATTTCAAAATTACACCAGTGAGATTACTGTAAAACTGAAGGCTTGTAAAAAATGTTTGTGGACATACAAGTATTTCTTCCATGGCTCAGAGAAGCAGATAAGATGGCTTTGAGCCAGATGAGTTCTAAATAAGCCTTGAGTAAAAATTCATTCTGGTCATAATTTAAGATCACTATAGCAACACAATCACACTTGCCAAGTATGCAACATTATAAAATTACAACAGACTTTGAAAAGAAAATAAAATCTGTTTTCTAGCCATTTTTTAAAATAGATTTAAAACTGTATTATGAAGGTGGCAACAGTTGTTCAGGATCAAGATCTTATTTTATTCTGTGGATGGTTAAAGAAAAGCTATGTCATATGCTAATTAAATTTACAGCAGGTATCTCCTGGAATATGGAATCAGAGGATCCATGAAATTTTACATCTCAGAAACAGATGGTACAGTAAGAGCAGGATTAAAGGAATGATGCAAGAAAACTCTGTAAAGTCCACTGTGCAGTGGAAGAGAAGACTGAGAAGTAAGGTGTGCTAAGGCACATGCTTCCCCACAGACTTTCAGCCATTTGTGTTCAAAGGGATGGTGTACATTTGCACGAGAGCAGAAGTGACACCTTTGTTCTGAATTCAGCACAGTTCATCTCAATGCAGAGCTGAGAAGCCAGATAGAGCAACAACCTTGAACTATGATCTGTGATGTACACCACCCAACACCTGAGCTACAAATTAAGCTTCTCAGCTCATTTCTTCCCCATAATGGAAGCACAAATGAACTCCTGGAGAAAGAACCACAAACAGTTCAGCCATGTTCTTGCTTCTTTTGACAGCAGCAAAGACCCATGTCCCTCAGTGGGAACACTGCTAGGAGGATCCCATGCACAGAAGGCAGTGCACACTTCATTTTGAATGCAGCATCCTAACTGGGGCTGGCACACTCAGCTTCCTTGCGCGGGAGTTGTACTCGTTTTATGTAACAGCTCTGCTGCAGCCTTGCAGGCATCTATCTCCATTAAACACATCTAGTTGGCCTGCTGTCAAACCCAAGGATAATCTGGAACCAATGGTAGATTTGAGAAAATCCTACAGACTCAACCACACCTGCAATCAGGATTTTAGGGTGTACAAGAATACACTTGTATTTACAGAAGTTTTGGAGAATTCTTAATCTGGGATGTTCAAATGAAGAGGAAGGGGTCCTGTTTTAAGGTGTTTTGAATCATGATAGAGTGCCCCAGCCAAACCATTTTTAGTTTACTCCTACTGGAACCCTCAGAGAGAGACCAGGCTGGGATTACCCTCACCAGCTTCACCTGGCCATCCACCTTCAGGTGTAGCAGGTCAGCTCCTGGAGGGTTTTGAAGCCCAGACAGAAGGTTCAGTGGAAAGAAGAAGGAGAGAGGTGAGAGGGACTTGAGTCTGCTTTCTGTCCTGTGTTGTTGTTTGGATTTCCTGGCCTAACTTGGCTGCTGATCACTGGATGGGTTTTGTTGCTGCCCTCATCTTGACTCTGCTTGCCTGGATCTGGAGCTTCAAGGACTGAAAGGTACTTTAAGATAAACTGTGCTAAGTTGGAATGGGGAAAGGAGAAGCTGAGAGGCTGAAATACCCAAACAGCAAGGAATAGATAAAAAGGACTGTGCTGCACAGAACTAAAACCAATCCTATTTCCTGAAGATTGTGTGTGGAGCTCTTAGACAAAGTAAAGGGACCAATCAAGTAATGTGTAATCTCATGCACAGCAGTTGCAAATGTATACATGTTGTATTATAGATAAGTTAGTAAAATGTATAAGTACTGTGTTAAGTAAGTATAAGTAAGTGAACCATATAAGTTATGTATAAATATGTAAAAGTAGTATAATATGTAAGTACAGGGTAACTAAGCATAATACACAAAAGAAGTGAGAAGTAGCTATTATTAAACAAATTAGAAGAAGTGAGTTCCCGCATGATGCCCAAAGAGGTGATGCATATTTTAAACAATAAGAAGCTTCTGCGTAATCACACTGATTCGTTGAACAGAAGTGCTAAGTTCCTGCAGGGTCCTAACTTTCTTCTTTACAGAAAGTTCACTCCCTGACAGCTGCAGAACAGCATAAAACAGCCAGAGCATTTTGTACACTGCACCTTCCATCACAATTTTGCTGCTACAAAAATGACATGATGCATAAAACAGTCTTTGGCAGCTCTCAGACCAGCCTTCCTCTCTTGCAGAATAAAACAGGGCTGGGATGGAAAGTCCAGAAGGCTGGATGAGGCATAGATAAAGGGTTTGCAAATGTCACTTGCTCTTACAGGGGAGCAAGTGATCCTAGAGGGAAGTGATGTGGGGAAGCTGCAGGCAAGATGCAGAAAGCCTTCACAGCATGTTTTCAGCATCACATCTAAGAAGGGGAGAAATCAAAATGCCTCCTCCTCCCATCTCGCTGAAGGCTTGAGCAACAGACATACCTGGATTTAAGAGAAGACATGAAAATCTTCCTGACCCATAGAGTCCCAGAAGAGGGGTTACAGGAAGGCTCAAAACAGCTTTTACATAGGCTAGAGAGGACAAATAGTGACGGGACAAGAGAGAAGGGCTTTAAAGCAAGAGATATTAGGTTTAGATTAGAGGCTAGGAAGAAATTCTTTTCTGTAAGGGTGGTGAGACACTGAATGGGTTGCCTAGAGAGGCTTGGGACTCCCTGTTCTTGTAAGTGTTCAAGGCAGGGTTGGAGGGGGGTCTGAGTAACCTGGATTAGTAGAGGGTGTCTCTGCCCATGGCGGGGGGGGTTGGAATTAGATGATCTTTAACATCCCTTACAACTCTTACTGTTCTATGATTCTAGGATTCTATGATCTATCTTACTCTCTATGGGATTTCTTAATCCTGTAATTTGAGGGAATTGCCCTGTAGTCAGCCTGAACACCACTGTCTGTGGATCCAACCACCCTGCAAGTTCTTCAAATTATACTGACTGGTTTCATTTTTAACTCAAAGACCTTTGATTAAGCAGTGATCTTAATTACTCTGAATATCAAGACAGTTCAAGGTGTACCTAGTCAACCTTCCCCCACACTCCTAAATATGCTCATTGGAATTTGCCTCTTAACACTGGCACTAAAAGTATAAGCTTCCTGTGGCCTTGCTACACAGCTCTACAGTGCAGAGTGCACCTGAACCTCTGCAGTTATAAGAGACACTGATTCAACATCTATCATTTGTCTTCCATGACAAAAGGGCACTTTTAATTCCCTCAACACTCACAGCTTAGGGGAACTGCTGAGATCCCTTGACATCAGGTGGAATCACTCCCTAAGTGTAGAAAATAAAAAGGTTCCGTGGGACACAGTCAGCTCGGGGATTTCTACAGTTCAAGGCAGCTCCTGAAACGTGCAGTTTATTTGCAAGGGCCATGGGTGCAGGAGCTCTGCTTAAGCTGCCAGCCACAGCTTGGAGCACGCCCCGGAGAGAGTGAGAGAGGTAGAGCAAGAGATAGAGAGTTATAGAGAGAGATCGAGAGAGAGGCTAAGAGAGCTAAAGGTCTGGTTACATGATATTGTATCTCTTCTTATACTGAATATGGTAATAGTACAACATCCAATCAATAGAAGACAGAAATCCTTACAGAATTTACATACAACCTATCACAACTACTACATTACCATACTGTGTTACATTTAACTCCTAAAAGCTACTTTCTAAAACTACTTTTTTCTTCCCTGCCACGCTGGCAGGGTTTTTCTGACCCTTGGACTTCTCTGTTTGCTGAAGCATCCTCTTCTTTGCTAAAGACATTGTTCAATCCAGAGGGATTCTCCTTCAGCTGGCTAGCCCATTGTTTTTTGGTTGTACAGTAACTAACAGCTTGGTATCTTATATCTCAAAGTTAGCTTTCATTTCTATTTCGCTTGCAGGTTTCATATTTTCAGAATCTTCTGCCAAGCAGTCATATTTATAAGGTTTCCCTATTTCATCCTCCCCAACACCTAAGAACCTCTATTTTGCTACTATTCTCTCCCATGTTTTTATAAGGAGCAATGTGTGGAAACAAGAAGGAAGGTAGAGATTTCTTATTAAGATTTCCCCAGGATGGATAATTATGTGAATAACTTCCCTTGTTATTCACCAGTCTGATCTTTCCATAGGCTGACTCCTTCATGCTACAGAGCTCTATCCTTTACAAGCAACATCTTTCTCTCTGCCTCAGTACAAGACAGCTGGTCTGCACCATTCAGCTGCCAGAAGGCAGACAGCAGCATTTGCTTTGACGAACTTCCACCCACTCAACCAACAGCCAGCTGCTTACCTTGTCTTGCTGCAAGTGGAACCCTAGAGGGAAGCAGGGACTAGGCGCTCTCCTCATGAAGAACAGTCATGCTGGTGTACAGTTTTGGGTGCAGCAGTGTAAGAAAAACATTAAGCCATTAGAGAGCACCCAAAGGAGGGTGACAGGGATGGTAAAGGACCATGAGGTGAAGCTGTATGAGTTGCGACTGTTATAGATAAGTCAAAATTCATAAGGAATCAAAATTGTATATCAGAATAAGTTATGAATGTGAAATATGGAATGTAAAATATAGCAGATTGTAATTTGTATATATGTTCAAATATGTTATGTTCAAAGTACACCTTGGCAAATTTCCTGGCACCTTGCCCAAGGAAGGTGGAAATTAGCATAAGAAGTGAAGGCAAGCCCAGAAGAAATGACCTCAGTCAGATATTCATCTGACCCATCAACTTACTATGAGTTCATCCTACCCAGCTAGGAAATCCTTTCCATCTGAAAGGAGTAAGAGATAGGATCTGTTACTCCCTGGACACTGCTGATGAGTGGACCCATTGCTTAAGACTCTTCATTTTAATCATATAAGGATTTCTCAGAAAAATCATCATCTGAACAGGTCCTTTACCAGAAACGCTAAGATGGGTTACTGGAAAACATCGACCAAAGCACAAAGAGAATCCTTGGACAAATCAACATCTAAATGGACCCCTGATCACTGGACCAGAGGACCATCAAAAGTGAAAAGGACAAAAGATTTCCTAGCCAGGAGCAAGAAAAACAGCATAAAAACTGGACTCAAACACCTCAAAGGTGTGCACTTACCTCTCTGAACTGCTGGTGGTCAGAGCTGTGTATGTGTCACCCAGAGTCAAGAACCTAGGCTTGGCCCTGTTTTCCTTTATAGTGGCTTATTAAGATTGTCAATTTGATCAAAAATAAATTCTGTTTGTTTTTATATTAATAATTTGGCTCACGCAGATTATTAATTCGATTTAATTCACAATTCATTTATAACATGACTGAGGTCACTTGGTTTGTTCAGCCTGGAGGAGACTGAGTGAAAACCTCATTGCAGTTACAACTTGCTCACAAGGGGAAGAGGAGAAGCAGGCACTAATCTCTTCTCTGTGGTGACCAGAAACAGGACTGGAGGGAATTGCCTGAAGTTGTGTCAGGGAAGGTTTAGCTTGGATATCAGGAAAAGGTTCCTCACCCAGAGAGTGGTTGGGCACTGGAACAGGTTCCCCAGGGAACTGGTCATGGCACCAAGCCTGACAGAGCTCAGGAAGCATTTGAGCAATACTCTCAGGCATATGGTGTGATGATTAGGGATGGTGCTGTGCAGGACCAGAAGTTGGTCTCATGATCCTTGTGAGTCCCTTCCAACCCAGCTTATTCTGTGATTCTGTTTTGATCAAAATATATGTTCTCAGAGAAGCAGTTGTTCTGATCTAGCAATTTTTCTCCTTGAGACCTAGTAGGACCCTGAGGATCTTCCAGTATGGAGTTGTATACAAAATGCTAAAAATAAAATAATTTTTCTCTTAAACCTAAAGACCTGGCTAATACAAACTGCATTAAGTAACTCAGGTCTGCCACTTGAAGCAGTACACATTTAAACCTTCTTTGTGGGGGACCTGAGAACTTTTCACAGGATATTGAATAAGGCTCTCGCTGCTATTAACAGTACAATTTTATGGACATCAACAGGCTGTATGACCTAAATAATCCTCTTCATAGTGGATTGGCTACCTCCTCTAGCTTCTGGTTGTATTCTTATGCTGATGAGCATTTCTTTGCTGTCTTACCAAAGAAAACAATAAATGCTTTATTTAGTAGAAAATATCTCAAAAATGTTCCTCTTCTTGCCTAGGTATTTTCTCTCATTCTTAGAAGGCTGTACTTGAGCAAGCCAGGTCACAGTGTCCTCTTAAGTCTCACTAATTTCAAAATCACTTAAGTGGTGACAGCTGCTTTGTACAGTCAGATATTTAGAAATGACCATCATGAAATTTCATCCAACATGTACAATTTCTGTATGCATCCATGGTCAAAAGATATATTATCTCCTGGGAAAACTCCATTCTTTCTCTGCACATGGGCTGAAATACTTATGTTGTATTAGGAAGCATACTGAAAATGTTCTCCAAATATATCACAGCTGTGGAGGACAGGTTATCAGGGAAAACATGAAAAAATCAGTAGACTGCTGCTTCTGCTGATGCACTTTTTGTTCTCCATTCAGAAATACAGAAAGCACAGAAGCTGTGCAATATTCAGGTAACCATTTTTGGGCATCCTGACTAGCCTCAACAGCAACATCACAGAGTCCTGGAGATGATGAAAGAACTGAAGCAGCAACAGGATTTTCAGGCAGTACTTCAGAGTGGTTATGTCATGTGTGGGACCACGCCACATCCTTTTTGGCAAATCCAACACCAAGCATGCCCACCAAGATCCATGCTTTCATGAAAGAGAGAGGAGAGTGAAAGACTGCAATGGCTCCTGTTAGCATTTCTGAACAAGATTATCTTAGTACACCTGGACAAGATTGGCACAAACAATATTCTTAAATGACTGTTCCACACTGACTTGTGCATAGTGGATGATTGCTGCATGTGTATTTTATATAATTCAGGATATTACTCCTGAGTACCAAACACTTCACTATCAAGAAACCTCTTTTTTAATTTTTAATAAGAATGCTATTGTTTGCCTGCATGTCTTTCTCCATTGAAATGTATCTCTCTTTTCTTCTCTCAATGAAAAGACTATCAAACAACCAAAAGACAAAGGAGGAACTTCACAACATGGAAAGGAAAATGTTTTAAACATGGAGCTTGTTTCATTTCATCTCATGGTTTACAAAATCTCTCTGACTAGGCACTGGTGTCAGCCACACCCCAGATGGACCTCAGGGAAGAACAGATGTTAGAAGAACACAGTCAAATGGACTGCATGGTGATGAGAAAGGATGAGGGGTATGCAAGTGGTTTGCATACACAGATTTCAAAGTGCCAGCAGACTGAAATGAGAGCAGGGAGGCAAGAGAAGGTTTTTTCCCAGTTCTGAAATGAAGACAGTTCTCTCCCAGCTCAGAAGGAGGAGGCTGGTAATGCATTTGTAGATCCATTGTCTCCTCTGCAGCAAAGTTGACCCCTTCTGTCAATGTCCCAAAAGCTAGAGACATTCAGGTGATACCATGACCCTGAAAGGATATTTTTGCAGGGTCAGCTGTGATTCCAGCCAGCCTCCTGCAGAATGAGAGTCAAAAGTTCTGTTAACTATGCTTCTAACAAAAATCAGTGTCATCTCCTGTTAATGGCCCTCTCGCATTTGTGACATCAAGATTATGCTTTCTCAGGAACTGATTCTGGCAGGCATATATCTGGACCATGACAAAACTGTGGATTGTGCTGCTGCCTCCTCTGATTGATGTTATCACATCCTTTAAGTATGCAAATTCTCTGGAGGACCCAGTGATATGAACATGACAAATGGATAACAGTAGTTATCCACCATCTCCTTTTCAACATTTTAGCTCTGTGTCCTTCCATGTACAACACATATTAGAAATCAGCTCACTGTTACTCTGCAGTGAGCAGAGACCTATTTTGGGCCTAATACTTTTCTCCAGCCTCAGACCTAGTATCTTTGTATACCCATCTTTCCTTTTTCCACAGCTTGTCTATCTCTGCACATCAGCAGCTCACTGTGGTGTTTCACAGAGCACAGGCACGTTGAGTGTCACTCACAGGCAGCAGGGCGAGGGCCTGCCTGCCCGGTGGCACTGGCAGCAGGCCCCACACAGGGGCAGGAGCAGAGACGATGGTTCTGCGCCTGTGGACAAAGCCCTCTTCTTCCACTTCTGAATGCCTGGACACTCTGGTCTGATTCTTGCAGCAAGCACTGGGCCCTTTAGCCTTTCTAGCTAACAAACCACAAAACGGTATCCTGTAACCCCCACTGGTGATGGCGTATATGATGAGTCTGGTAACCATCCTCTGATGGGTTCTGGATTGTCATGGGAAAGACAGAGTTCAGCAGCACATATAAATCCATGCAGAGTGCTATTCAAAGTTGGGCTACAGATGACCTGAAAATGAATGTCACTGCAAAGAGAGGAGTGGCAGATTGAACTGTGTAATTACACAGCAAAAGAGCCATAGGGGACACTGCATTTTATTGGTCAAGGTTGTGTCAGTAGAGGTTGATGGAAGTTGTTGACTCTTTTGGTCTCTGAGGCTGTCACAAATTGCAAAGTTTGAGGAAAGATTTTTACTTTGTTGTTCAGCACTGACATCAACTAAAGCTTGGGTTTGTGAAGGAATTATGTACCAGTATATATGTCTTTTTCATCACCACTACTTTTGCTAAGTGCTGAAAGAAGTAGGCTTTTTCTGTTGCTATTAAATGTGTTATTTTCCTGTCAAATTACTTTCTAGATTCATGACTCAGGTGTAATTTTGATGACACAAAGATGGTCTGTCGCAGTGAGGTCTCCTGCAATATGTATTCAACAGCGACACCCGTGGGAAGAAATATGGAACGGTATTTGGTAGATATTCAGAGATGTTTATTTCTCCAGCTGCATAGCTGGGAAGAACTACTTGGGCAAGCTGCATGGCCCAAGAGCTACTTAAATCCCAGGACCACCAGGCTCCTCCTGGGCCAAGGAAAGCAAAACCAACTGGTGGGGAACAGGTTCAGGGTACATGTGACCAGGGAGCCGGGGAAAACCCAGGGGAACCCCTTACCTCTGCTCCAGGGTCCCCTCTCCAGGACCTCATGGCAAGGCATCCCAACACCCTTTTGTTTTTACTAAAAGAGATTTAAAACTTAACATTGGAAACAGCTGGATAAATATAGGATGACAAGAACGATTTCAAAAGAAAAGAAGCCACCCTCTTGAGCCCCCAGATGTCCAAACAGATTTTTTATCTCTGGAGCATTTTAGGGCTGGCAGAAGGGAGACGGGACTCTCTCAGCATGCTTCTGTGAGGAAACTGAGGCAGGAGAGCATTTCCTTCATCTGTAGTTGTTGGAACTCTAAACAATGACAGTTAATTTCTTCCCTCCCCCTTTTTATCCCCCACTCAGCATTGAGAAGGAATTTTTGGGAAAGGCATGGTTTTGTGAGGGAAACCATGGGTGGAAAAACAGGTAACTGGATACAGGATAAAAGGGAAAGGTAAGATTGGGAAAGGGAGACTATATGGGTTGCTCATAAATGGGGATATTGCCTGACATGATAACAATTTGCAGCGTATGTACTGCCTTTCACAGAAACACCACCAGGCCTGGAAACATGTGCTGCTTGCAGGCCTTTCCTTCCTTGTATAATCTTAAACTCTACCACTTCCCCATCTGCTAAGCTTGGGATATATTTTTGGGGGTTATTTTTCATAATGGCAGTACGATGAAGGAATATGTACTCTTTGGAGTCACATCTCGCTATAAAACCGTAATTTTGCTTGACATTGTACCATTTCACTGTTCCTAAAACCTTAGCTACAATAGTTTTTTTCTTTTCTCCGTGTTGCTGCTGTTTGCTGTCTCGCTGTGTTGCTGCTTTCACTTTTGCTCGCTCCCTTGCCAGGGCTGCTGGAGCTGCCAAGGTCGGCGGTGCCTGCGCGTTTTCGCCGCGGGGTCTTGACCTCTCGGAGTCGCATTCAGGGCTGCACGGGCCGGGCCTGAAATAAACAAGGGCAGGACTGTTGGTCCTTTTTAAGCCTTTATTAAAAAGCGATCAGCTCGGGTGGGGGCTCTGGCCAGCTTCGTTGCCCCCAGCTTCGACTTGGAGGAGGAGGAACTTCAGCTCTATCACTCCCTGTGATAGAGCCGGGCCTGCAAGTGTTCCTCACGGGCCGTGGCTGTATACCAAGGGGTATACGAAGGCCAGGGTGCTAATTCGCCGTCCTCAGGGCAGTGGCTCCAGTAGACTTTCTCATTAGGGTGACTACTTGAAGAAACTCAAAAGCTGGCCAGGTAGTAGTTGCCGATAGAGCAACCTGGTTCATTTTTCTTAAAAGTTTGTTGGCTTGTTTTAAATTATTATTTTCTAGGGATTTTTTACTCCCAAGGGTCTTTTCGGCTCTAGTTTGCATATTCAACCCCTTTTCTTCTCTTCTTTTTTTTTTTTTTTTTTTCTTTCTTTCTTTATCTACTACTCCTCAGCAGGCCAGCTTCGAAAGGGGTAAGGAGGGGGTTGTAAATGCAAGCCCCGATAAGAGGCTGGTTTCTTCACAACTAAGCGGGGGTTTTTTCTTAAACTGCAAGAGAAATTTTTAACTTACAAAGCTACAACAAAGCACAAAATTACATTCAAACAAAGCTACAATGTAGTACAAAATAAATGGGTAATTGTTAAATTGATAATCTGGTCCCTTATTTATAACAGGGCCGAACCGCGCCGCTCAGCTCTCTGCACGCCGCCACAGCCACGGCTGCCCCCGGCCGCAGCTGCGCCGCCTCTGCTGCCCCTGGCCACAGCCGGGCGCCCCCTCGGCCGCTCCTCTGCACCCTGCAAGCCACTCCGTTCCGGCCCGTGGTTGGGCTTTGCGTGGCTCCGCTCTACCGCTACCGCCGGCTGCCGCCCACCATGCGCCCACTTTTCTCGGGACGGGACTCGGGCCACCGCGGGCTGCTCAGAGCCAGACGGGCACCGCTGGGTCGGCTCCGTGGCGCCGCTTTCACCGTGCCTGGTTCTGCTGCCGGCGTTGCAGTTGGCACTGGCCCTCCTGTGCTCGGGAACTGCTTGGCCTTCAGCCGCAGAGCGTTCGGTGCACAGCGCTGGGGCCGCGCAGTCCCTGAGGTGGAGGTGATGCGATACGCGGAATAAATAAATAGACTCCACAACTCGATATAGTTATGAAGTGGGTATGTATGTCAGCGCCCGGCACAAGTGAGATAACTCTCCAAAAACTTGTGCCCCAAGCCTCAGTCTGACCCACGTCTTTATTCACAAAGGTGTTCCATATGCAATACATTACACAACTTTTCTATGCATATTCAACCCTTGGCCCCGCCTGTCCTCGCCTCTCATGCTAAATAGGTCTCCGCCCTTCTGGGCATGCGTGGTTTGCTGTGGTGGTCGCGCGGGGGTCTCTCGGTGGTCTCTGAGGCCGAAGATTGTGGGTCTTCCTCTTGTTGAACTCTTGAACTTTTCTCTTCTGGGCATGCGCTATTGGTCCTTTGGTGCTTATCTGTAGTCTTGGTAAGCTTGGCGACAGAGGAGCTCTCTTATCTGGGTTCTTTGCATTCTTTGGTCTTCTCTGGCATTGTCCTTTATGCAAGAAGCTTTAGGGATTTGCATTTTCTTATGCCCTTTGTACCATTGCAGAGGTTTTACAAGTAAAAGGTTAAAATTCTACACATAATTCTACAACCTAAAATTTAAATGTTTTAATTTATTTTGTTAATTCAAGTGAATTCTAAAAATCTCTATTTCAGAGGAGCCCGCCGTAATGGGCACGCCGTCTGACCACATGGACTCCGTTGTCTACTGCCCGGATCCCCCTGCAGGGACACAGCTGATGTTGTTCAACAGTTTCCATAATTAGATAATATTCACGGAAATATTCTTCCATCGGCATATTTTTTGACTCAAAAATTGTGTCCAAACATTCTTCCAAAAGTCTTTGGTAAGAATTGAGTCCCAAGAAACCTAGAAAAAGTTTTTTAAACAACCATGCCAGGAAGTGTCTCAGTTCTTTTTGAGCCTGAATTAAGCTAAAATCTACATATCGCTATTCAAGAATCTTTTCAAGTTTAAAGTAAATGTCTCTTTGTGGCTTGGACAGCCATGGGTCTGTCCATGCTTCCTCTGTAGAGATGGAACAGCAAAACAAAACCAAGACTAATTCAGAGAGTTTCTCTCCTCACAAATCTTTAGGAGTCTTCAGAATTGCTGTCTTCAGGGATCGATGTGTTGACCATTTTCTCCACCATCTGTCACAGTGAGGTCTCCTGCAACATGTATTCAACAGCACCTGTGGGAAGAAATACAGAACAGTAGAAATATGGAGCAGTATTTGGTAGATGTTCAGAGATGTTTATTTTTCCAGATGCATGGCTGGGGTACAGCCCAAGAACTACTTAAATAATGAGACCACCATGGTCGTCCTGGGCTGGGGAACACAAAACCAACCAGTGGGGAACAGGTTTAGGGTACATGTGACCAGGGAGCAGGGGAAAACCTAGGGAAGCCCCTTACCTCTACTCCAGCATCTCCTCTCCAGGACCTCATGCTGAGGCATCCCAACAATGATCCATTTTGAACTTCACCACAGCTATCATTCTATTAAATCAAGTACAGACTGATTATTCTACAAATAACAAGAGATATCCTAGATGAAAATTGCTCTTCAATACAAAATATATATTTTTTATTTGCACCAAGGAGGAACTGTCAAATATATAATTTCAGGTTTTTTTCATATTGCATTACTTTCAGTGCAATGTCAAGTATACTGATGACCCTTTAGTGCACTGATTAACTCTCTTAAAGCATATTAATGCCATTGAAGAAATCTTGGTTAAACTGTTCCCAGAAAAAAATTTCCTTAGTGAAAATATTTTAACTAACACAAATTTTAACACACACAAATGACTCTTGCTAGTCTCCGTAATGGTTTATATCTAAAGGGTGCATGTGGACAGTTACACCTCATTGAGTGGTTTGAGAGCTTGGCCTGAGATGTTCAGAAGGGAACTGGTTTCTACATCAAGCAAGGATAGCCAAGAAGAGTTGAAAGGAACAGCTTGCCTACAAATGTGTTTATCAAGCCAGACCTATGCCTCTGATCACTCCACTAGTCCAAAGGTCTGGCTCATCAACCTCTCTTTTCTTATAAGGCAAGGATCAGATCTCACTCCCCAGGTAGGATAGGGTGGCATTCAGAGGCATGTGCTGCACAAAGTCCTGGTAGTGTGCCTTTGCAGTGGTCTCACACTTTCCTGGAAGGATCTGCAGTGCAGAGAGCTGGTCAGCTTTCAGTCAGCATCCAACTGGGTGTGGGCTTCAGTTGCTAAATGACCCTCAGCTTTTCTCTGCCTCCCCAAATAGGAGTCTATTGACCATCAGGTCACAAGTCAGGCAAGTGCCTGTGCAGGAGGGCATGTGGAACAAGCCTGCTGCAACCAAGAACAATCTGGAGGACAACCCCTGCCTTCCCTTCTCTACTGAGTGATGCATTGCTAGAACCAGCCACAACATGGCCTCTGTCCTAGCTCCTCACAGCAAACAGAGCAAGTTAGAAAATCCTATCTGGCACATCACAGTGGCCACAGATGAGGAAAGAATCTAGGATGCTGATCTGCATGTGCTTTTACTGTACCTTCAGGGTAAAAACACAGAAATTAGTTGTGGATATCCCACTAAGATTTCTGAGTCAAATTTCCAGTAATAGAGAGTGTAAAAAGGTTTGTTTTCTGGTACTTAGGAAAAGAGCACAAAACTGATTCTGTTGTGCTCTGGGAAGTGGTAACATGGTATGAACAGTTCTATTTTATTGGCCTCAGACACACAAAAGTAGAGAGATATAATAATCAGTAGCAGTGTTGGCAAGACTGAAAAACAGAGCTGTGATGAGGTCTGATGACATGCTGTTTTCTTCCGGACATGTGTTAGCATGTAAATCTCTTGATAGCTAAGGATGATAGCTGTTCCTTACCCAACAGACATAACTTTTCTAAGAAACCACACAGTTTATATTTCATGAGCCACTGGAATACACCAAGATGGGAAAAAAAAAAAAAGAAAAAAGAAAGTATGCTGGGGATCTTGAGCATTGCATGCTGAATGTCTGGCACTCCAGAGCACTTGTAAATACTCCTAAGGACCAGTGAGAATAAATAATTTTGCATTGACCTTAGTGAAGTAAGACCACCTTTGAATTTCTATAATGAAATAATTCTTGCAGCACAAGTGTTGAAACATGAAGAAAGGCTAAGGGGATAAAATTTGTTCTATTGATGGAAGACTTCAGGTGTATATTAGAGAGAGCAATGGTTAGAATTCTGGACTAATTCACAGATGTGAAGACTACAGTTGACAGCTACAGAAGTCAGCATACTAGTTCTTAAATACAAAATATTGTCCAAATTGTGAACAACTGTTGGTGATCCTGGAGACTTTGAGACCAAGGACACATTCACCAGATATGATCAGACCCAAAGAACACATAAACAGGAGTTCTCACCCTTGCTCTTCATATTTTCCATTTTTCTGTCTTTAATGACAAGAGAAATTTTCCCTTTATGTGTAATTAATAACCATGCAACATGCTGAAGAGTAAAATCTCCAATATGAAATTGGGTGGTCTTCTCCAGAGGGCTAATCATTATGCTTTAGTTCCTATTCTCACTGGCTTGCTGAATCTGAAGATGTATCAGAAGAATTTTTAAGGCAGAAGCTTGATCTTTAAAATACATTTTTCCAAAAGCTGTGGAATTTCTTTGTATAAGAGGAGCACAAACTGTCCTCCCCTGCAGTCTGTCGTAGACCAGGTACAGTTTCACACAAGAAAATTTTTCCACAGAGTTGAACAACATACCCACTTTAGCTTGTTTTGTGCTTTAAATACAGATAACACTATAAACACAGTGAAAACCAGGCTTTATTTTCAGAGTTTCTTTAACAGAGATTGTCATGGACAATGAAATCCCAGAAAGTTCAGGCTGACAATCTAAATTCTCTACTGCTTTAAATCATACACATATACCCAGAAGAAAAAATAAAAAAGGTTTTTGGAGATATTAGTTACTCAGTTATTGTTCAATTTATATTAATTGTCAATTAACATTTGTTTCTCTGGCATTCACAATAAAAATGGCAGAAGAAATGCAGAACTTATCTACAGCAGAAGTTTTCAACTCCTTTACTACAGTCCTACAAAAAGCAGGTTGTAAATAATAAAAAGTTTTAAATTAAAAAAAAAAAAGCTTTAAATCTCACCAGATGAAATTACAGGCAGGTGTATTACAGTGTTCATAAGCTTGAGGTTCTCCTTGTAAAAAGTAGATGTTACTTATAACAATTCATAATCATTTGCTCCAATATCTAAACAAAACCAAATTTTGTTGGTTTGAGACAACCTCTGGTAGGACTGCATTGTTTGCCCCTCATAGATACGGGGCACAGAAAGGATTCCTATTATTTCCAGCAGAATGTTAAAGAATTCCTTTTAAAAGTAATTGTAAAGTGAGCAGAAGTAAAGTGGGTGGGAGGACCTGGGAATGAATTGACAGAATCCACAGGTACCAAGGAGAGTGACTTCAGCCTCAATTATGAACAGAAATAGCAGACCAGTCAAAAGGAGAATTTCAAAGACACAATCAATAGTGAGTCTGGAGCTTTAGACGGTATTGATTTTTTGATACATTCAAAGTTTGCCCTTGCAAAGCAGGCTGGCTAGCCTATGGGAAAACTAAGGAACAGGTGGGTCTTCACCCTGCCTCTCTTCTCTCATTGTGGTGACCCAGCAATAAACTCCAAAACCGTCTACTCACATCAAGGTCCCAGAAGAAGCTGTAGTTGCTGACCCAGGAATCAATGCCTTTAAATTTACTTCTTCATTAATCTGCAGGTGCCTATTGACCACATTTTGGGAACACAGTACTAGAAGTTCTTGGAGCAATTGAATTGGAAACCTGAGTCTGTTTTCCTGACCTCTCTACTACAGTTACCTGCTTACACAGATATGCCAACCAAACAGAGAATGTGACTTTGGTATCCTCCTCAAGGCCAGTCAAGGCAGCTGGATTTTGTAATTACAGACTAAGGTTTCTTAGAGGTTACTCAATTCTTCTTGTTTTGATGGAAAACTCCAATAAGGATTTGCAGGCACCCCTTCAAAAATTCTTTCCTGAAATCTAGTACATTTCTTGGGAGAAAATGACATTTTCACACACACACACATCACCTCTGAAATGTCCTCTTTGAACTTGTCCCTTTACATGAACACACTAATTAGCAGTAAACAGAATACATCTTAAGGAAACTTCAGGTTCTAATTCACCAGCAGTTTGTGGGTTGCTTTTTGAATTGCTGCTTCAGCTGGGCTGGAGACCAGCTGCAATCTAAACAGAGCACTAGCCAGAGTTTCAGAAGGAAAAAATGCCATGGACCTCAGTTTCAAGCAAATAGAGGCATTTTCAGCCTGCAAAAATATGCAGTCATCAGCTACACTTCCCTAGGAACAGAGCAAGGACATACATAAGGTCCCATCTGCCGATTATGCTCTACTTTTCTGCCTGCCGCATCAAGCAAAAGTAGCCTGGGATATTCTACCATCTCCCAACATTTAATCAAGATTCTAAACCCTTATGTTTGTATTTGTTGCTGAATATGCCTCAGGTGTATTCTCTTGCTTTAATCTTCTTTTAAGTTGAGATGGAAGACAAGAACCAAACTTCAGCAGAAGTCAAGACTGACATTGTGAATAAGACATTTACAAGAAAGAAAAGATAGATTTTTTTTCCCTCATTCCCTGCTCTCCCTTTCATCTACTCCCTATTACTCATCACCTATTACTAGCAGCATGTTGTATTCACATTTTCTCTCTTGGAGGAAAGTGAAAAATACATATGTTGAAACTTTCTTATAGATTTGGCTGCTCATCACACAAACACCGTACGTTTGCTTTCATAGCTGTCCAATAAATATTTTATGCTTTTCTGACCTAGCAATCAGTTTTCTGGAGCACACTGTAGGCAATGCTAGTCAATTTTGCAAAGCTATGAAACATCTGGTGTGGCTGTAATATGTTGACAATGCTATCCAGGCTGCTCAGCTCCCAATGAGAATTCTTTTTCCTTGTGTGCCAAATTGGACTTGCTGGGAGCTTTGGGAATACTGAAGCTTTCCCTAGCAGGTATGAAATGAGTCACCAGTCCTGAATGAATCTTTGTATTACATGGATCACATGTTTTGTAGTCTGACTGAATACATTTTCATATCCGGAAAAAAAAAAAAAAAAAAAAAAAAAAAAAAAAAAAAAAAAAAAAGCAAGGATAACATTTTGGTGATTCTGTTAGCCATAGACATGATTTTGCTTGGATTGATGCTCACCTGTAGTCCTCTATTCTCCCTGGATAGATACCATTCCTCCCTGGAAAAAAAAAGAATAAATATAAGTTACTGTCTGTGATACATCTAAAGACATACCTCTTCAGTTACATCTGAGGTACTTAGCCTCTTGTGATCTTGTGATCCCTGTGCTTCACACAGCCAGACTGCACACACAAGCAGCACTGTGGTTTCTTACTTGTATTCCAAGTTTCTGCATCAAGTGAGAGCTAAGAATGTGAGCAGCAACATGCAGTTACAGAATAGGAGAAAATCTGAGACTGCAAAGCATTAGGGACAGTGTCTGCTTGGTTTCCTGTGACTGTCACTGTTGGGTGTCAGAAAAAAAAGCCTTTCTTCAGGCCTTTTGAGACCCTACCTAATCTTTCCAACAGCTCAAAGCCTGCAAACATAAAAGCAGCCTGGGTTTTCAGCTTGATGAGGAGACTGAACATAGCAACCTTGACACCTTCAACAGAATGAGACACCTGAGGATTTACAAAGTTAGCAAAAGCTTTGAGTAAGACCAGCTCAATGAGAACGTGGTGTAGAATTAAGCTTCAGAACATAGCCAGAACTGCATAAAGCTTCCTTCTACGTATGGTGAGGAGCATAGAACTTCCCAGAGTCCACTGACATTCCTTGAAAACAGGTTAGAGTGATCTGCCTTTACTGACATCCCACACACACTATAGTAATGCTGCTGCAGCCAGGGGAGGCACTCCTTTCTCATTTAGTAGGTGGAAGTCTTTCTCTGCTACCACCTTTGCTGCTCTGCAAAGAGCAGCAGTAGATTCATGAAGTCTCCTGCTCTTTCCAGTTCACCACCAAGCAGATCTCGGGCAGACAGAGCACATATCAGAAAGAGTTTATTTAAGTACCACCTCTGCTAATACTTGATGCTTTCAAGCCCAGTAATGTCTGTAGCTACACCACTCAGTGCTGAATAGCAAAGGCTTTAAGAGGAGGGAAAAGCATAGGGACAAAGATCATCACTGTCTTGTCCATCGCAACCTGGTAAGGAAGAGCTTACCTTTTGAATCCAGTGAGCTGTTTCTCCTTCATATTACCCTGACTCTGTCACTATTAACATGCAGGTGTTTTCAGTGCTGCTGGAGAAGCCAATACTGACAGGACATGAAAGGAGGACCATGGGTCTCTTACTGTTTAATCAGTAAGAGGAAAGTCACCTGATCCCAACTGCCCTTACATCCTTGATTTGCTGTGACCTGTGACTTTGACTTGGGTTCTGTGGTTTCATCAGACAAATGATTTAATTTCTCCTAGTCAAGAAGTGGGGCTGAAATGTGGGAATATTACTTCTTTGAGGAAAGGTGGTAGTTCAGACCTAGATTTTAAAGTCAACTCTGCATCCTCCTACTTCTTGTGTTTCAGTAAGGTCCATGCCCCTAAGCGGCACAGCAGCCAGCCTCTGAGCCAGGCTCCCAACAAAGGAGAAAACTTCCCAAATAAGAAGCATCAGGGATTTTATCCTTAGCTATATCTTTGGCCACAAAATTAATTTGCAGTAAAGATCATGTCCCAGCATTCTGCTCTGCTTTACTGCCAATTTCCACCCAGGCAGCTTCCATTAACACTGATCTGCTGCCTACAAAGGTGGTCACTGCCTATCCAACAAGCTCAGACACCAGCAGGCCAGCCTCCAGAGTCAAACATGTAGCCAGGTTCTGTTCTGCTCTGTTTACACCAGTATCTAACCAGTTGCAGTCCTAATCTGTTGTAGTGGTTTAGTTCAAATCATCTCTTAATTACTTATTTTACCTCTGTGACATAAGAATTAGGAGAAAACAAAGCAAGCACAGACTTAAAAGACTCTAAGAAGTTTATTAACAGACCTAAAAGAAGGAAACAAAAGTTAGAATCAGACTAAACCCTTAGAATACTTTTCCTCCTCTCACTTTTTTCACGCTGATAATGTAGAAACAACCCTTGAGATTTCAGTCAGTTTACCACCTTTATAATCTTTTCAGTTCACATAAAGAGATAGGAGCCTCTGAGTCTTTCTTGCTGACCTTATGGAGACATTCCCACTAGAGACAACTCTCTTATGGGTTCAGTATCACAGCAAAACAGCCGCCCGGGAGGTTTCTGCTTGCAGTGAGAAAGTCCCTAACCTCGAATCACCGCTTTCCCCACAGCTGCTTTTTGAGGGTTTCAATTTGAGCTAACATGGGGTGTCAATTTAAGGCTGAGCTGTTCAGGAGCAAGGTCTTCTTTACTCATCTCTAGGAGCAATCTTCATCTCTAGGAACTGGGGTCATCTTCACATTCACCCCTCCTGGTTCCTTTCTATGGTCGGTTCAATCAGTGGATCAGTCCACATCAAAGGGTGGGACCATGCCCCCCACCCCCTAGGCAGCCAAAGATTCCAAGTGTCAGTCCATACCAGAAGGTGGGACCCCTCCCCACCCACTGGGCAGAATCAACTTCAGGTGTACTGCACACCCCTCCAGGTGAAGGTAAAACTGACTCCAAACACTCTGGAGCCAAAAGAATAAAAGGGAAAAAAATGCAGAGGCACCTTATCTCCCAATTGCTCTACCCCCTCCGATGCTCTATGAAATTACAGCAGGGACTCCAATATCCCAGTTCATCCCCAAAGGGTTTCTGCAACAGAATTTCAGCTTCCAGGTTTGAAGCATCTCCTCTTTCTTTTCTCTCTGGGTTTCAGCCCTTCCATCTTTACTGACTTACACCTTAGGGTGTCTCTTCATGTCCTTTCTGCTTTCTCTCTGGGAGAGGATCAACATTTTCAGGCCCATCTGCTCTGAAGAAACCTTAACAGCACTAACAGGGTTAATCTCACCCGGCCCGGCTGGAACTTCTCTTCTCTCTCTCGGCCCCACGATCTGTGCCGGCAGCCGGAGCTGAGCTCTGCCGTGGCGGTGAAGGGGGGGCCGCTGCCAGCCCAGCTCTCCCTGCATGGGGCAGGGCTGGGGGGCCCAGATGGAACAGGGCCAAGGAGGGGCGGCTGCGCCTCCCGGGTCGGGCCTGGCCGAGCAGGGCCCGGCCCTGGGGCCGCAGGGCCCGGGGGCCCAAGTTGGGTGTTTGATGGCCGCAAGTCCAGAGAGCTTTCCCGGGCTCTGTCTGTCTTAAAATGTGATTCACAGAGGCGTGTCAAACTCCTCAGTGGCTTAAAACTTGCCAATAATCAAGCCAGACAATTGATTGGTTCTGATCATAACTAGAAGGACTTTTTTTGCAAAAAACCACTTCCGTGTCACACCACGACGCCTGTACGCCCCAAGTCACCAAACAGCTACCACACAGAAAATTACAAACTAAAGGCACAGTCTTCAGGCATAAATCCTTGGGCTTGTCCCAAGTGCTTCTCACCTGCTTCTTATCAGGCCCAAGACTAAATCAACAAACAGGCACTAAGACTACCCCAGTCCTGTTACAAAGCTCTTTCCATGCCACAGAGCTGCTTTTGGTGTTACTAACACTAGCTATCACCAGAGCACAATGTTTATGTGTAGCACCCTAGCCAAAGTTATGGTTACAGCCATCTCTGAAAGGATTCTGTAGGCTTACTTTAGTTCTCTCCCCCAGCTTTAGACCTACTAACATGTAGTTTCAACCTTCACACCTGCATGTTAGTATGTTCCTGTGGAGTCAAAGCAAAAGAGAAAATAGATGTTAAACCATCAATACTCAGAGCTTAGCTTAACTTGAATTCAGATGTAAGAAATGACATTTTAGGCTGAAACACTTGATGCACAGGCTTTTCCTAAGTACACCACATAATTTTCTAGTTTAAGAAAATTGCATTAACTCCTATTAGCAAAGTGAAGAAGACGGCTAACAGGAGCATGTTGTGAATTCAGTTGCCAAAACCAAGGAACAAATATAAAGGATAGGTCTGCAAGTATGTAGTTTAGTACAAGTCTGTGTGGCATTAACGGGCAAATCTCCTGCAATGCAAAAGCCTTTTTTCAATTGGAGCTAGATTCACACTGTTCTTTGCATTTTAAAACAGATTTTCCAAAGCATTTTCTTAAACTATAGTTTGTATTTAATCCTGAAATGTACCACTTTATTCCTAAAAGATCTTTTTTAAATAGATGACACAAGCAATTCAATCTGAATTTTTAACTCCCATTTTACTTATCAAAAAGTAAAATGTATTGGAAATGTGAAACACTTACCTGGATTTGTCCCACCCAGCAATTCTGTTTCCATTTCCTCATCATTTTACTCAGCTGGAGCTTTCAGCTTTCCTCTGGGGAGATTAAAGATCACCTTGCTTCCTGCAGCTACTTGTATTGACTGTTGTTTGCTAGCAGGCAGAAAAACAGAAGGGCAGTCAGAAAAATAGGTTTCTCCTCATCAATCTAACCCCATAAGGCTTAGCTCTGCTGCCAACTTGCTCACTTCCAGAAAGGAATTAAGTGTTTCTAACAGTTGCATAAATAACAGAAAGCTGCAAGATGAGAGCCACATCCTCTGCACTAGTCTTGCAGGGGTAGTTCAGCAGGAAGTGGCTATTCCCTCTATCATTTCTAGCAAGAAAAGGGGGCTTATTGGGGGAGGTCATTGCAGATGTGAAGCAAATCTCAGCTCACCCCTCAAACCATAGGGCTTTAATGCAGATGGGGGCTGTCCTTATGCTTTCACAACAGATAACAGCTTTTTGGAGTTAGAAGAAGGATCTGCCTCTGGGCATTGGGTAGTGGGTGTAAAAAATAAGTTAAATGTATATTAAAGGGATTTCATAGAAGCTTTGCTGTAAAAACAAAGTCACATGTTTGTCTCAAGGAAAGAAGTACCTGAAGAAGGAATAAATATTTGACTTTTTGTCTCTCTTTTCCCCTGTCTAGGCTTTTATCTTACATAAATGAGCAATGTGTACACAAAATACCTTGTGAACGGTGTTTATAAACCTCAACTGTGTAGGGCTAGGGCAGATAGAAATGCCAAGATTAGTCTTCATGTCAGTCAGCACCACAGCTGCAGGCCTCTGTTTCTGATGGCACACAGCATGACCAGCAATCTGCTTCTGAAAGCTGCAGCTCTTCACCGGGTCACCTCAGAATGACATGTGGCATCAGCTAGTGGCATCAGAGAATCAAAGCAGGATTTCAAACAACTGGATTTTCTCCATTTCCCCATCCCTAGTCTGTGTTTCAGTGGAGTTTGACATAAAGGCATACAAAATAAATGAATAACAGGGTCTGAAGCAGTAGAAATAGCCAATAAGATAGGCTTCCTTCTGTGGTAAACTTCCTTACCTAACTTTAAAAATGGTGATGAACTACCCTCAGTGCAACTACAGGAGAATGAAATACCATTAACCCTTCCATGACTGATTTTCTTTATTGTCACAGCTGTTTTGCCATTAGAAACAAATTCCTCAAGAAGGACTTTCAGAACACATAGCACTAAAAAGAGTAAGAATTTGTTCTGGTGTCAACGGAAAACAGGGTAAAAGTAGCATATTATGTAGCATGCTATTTAACATGTGTTCAGTTGGATTTATCCAAAACGAAACCCTCTTGAAATGTTACTTTGTTGTCTTGAAGTTATTTTTTTCCAAGTGGCTCTAAAGAGAAACATGGCATTATATAAACCTGTACGAAATAAAGAGATTCAAAAATCCCTCCTGCCAGAAAGTCAGTTATTCTAAACTGTTCTCATCTTCTACAAATAGGTAATTCTTTTGCAGTGTTTTTTTTTTTTTTCTATAAATCTCAAAGAACATCTATAAGCATGAGACCCTATTCTCAGCCAGGTGATATTTGTCAGCTCATTGAATGTAGTGCAATAACTTCTGAGTGACAGCTGCAGGAGTTTACAAAACTGCCTACATAAAGAGCGGTAAGCACCTTATCCTCTGCTCTCCTGATTGAGGCATCATCAGGACCTCCCCCAATAAGAAGTAATTCATTAATTCATCTAAGCCATCAACAGAAAAAACACAGGACAAACATCTGGGTGCTGAGAAGCATCCATCCCAATGTCTGCAAGAGCTTTAACTAGATGTTTTATACATCAGAGCTCTCTACCCATGAAATATGCCACAAGAGTTTACACGTTCTCTGCACAAAAATCTTCTTCTTTAGGCAATTCTTCCTGCTAATTACTTCCAGCAATTATGTAAATACATAGGGACACAGATATAAAAAGAAGAACATGTGATGTCAGCTTCCAATATATTTAGAGTTTCATTTTTCAGCTAAAGGAAGGAGAGGTAAACAAGTAGTCCAGCAAAAACGACCAAGGGATCACCAAGTACCAAATATAATGAACACAGCACAATACAGCTGAGGCAGCTATATGTTTGAAAATACATACCATCCAAATGGAAAACATCTCTTTAAATTCTCTTTAACTATGTTTTCTTCTATTTCTCTCTGTTAAATCAAGTTATGCTTTGGAGCTTTAACAAAAAAGGGTTTAATCAGCCTGTTTCTGATGTAGGGAGTAGGTTGAAGTAATGATAGCAGACTGGAAAGATGTCTTCTGTTGCCTAGCATTGTTGTGCCAAATATAGACACCATGTGTTACATCCCAGCCCAAGTGATCCCAAAGCATCTTCTTCCATAAAGTCCCTTTTGCTTTGGGAAGGCAACACCTAAACACATAGCCAAAGAGAGAGAATAGAATTTCAATTCCATTGAATACAGTGAATAACTGCCTACCTAAATAATTCTTCTCCAAAAGCAGTCTATCTGTTGTTGGAAAGTTTAAAAAAAAATGTAAAGTACTTTTGTTTTTCAAAAGAAAAAAACCTACATTTGTTTTTAAAAGCCAGAAACAAAATGTCACTTCATTTTTCTCTCAAACATAAAATAAATAACAGCTTAGTAATCAGCTCTCAGAGGATGGGAACACTTGCACTGAAATGTTTACTAGCATAGAGAGTGAAATTTTTGTTTAACTGATAATGTAGGAACAGTCTGCTCCTGGAAAGTTCAAAGAATATGACAGTCAAGCAAAAAGTGGTAGTTTATTTCTGAATCCAAAATGAAGCATTCACCACAAGTATAAACAAGGTTGGAAAGATGCTGGAGGCTGGCTGCCCCTCAGTAACTGCCCCCTGATTTTGAAAAACTCCAGGTCCATACACACACTACAGTCTGTATGCAATCTTCAAAGGGTAAAATGCCTTGGCGATTCAAAACAGAGTGCAATAGAACACAAAATAGCTTTTTTTTTTCCTTTAGTAATTCACAAGACAAATTGCCAGTTATTGACCTACAGCAGGTTTTTACACGTCTTTGATACTTTAAGGTAAAAGTAAGGTAAAAGTGTAAAAGATACTTTAAGATACACTTAGAAAACTGACATTTCTGGTTTTCCTTGGATGTTATCTGATTGACAAAGCCTAGATATTGAGCATGATTGTGACCAGAAATAATCTAATTTAATAGGAGAAGGCTGTGATAGGCTTAATACCGTGTTTGTAAACATTTACAAAATTTACAGATTCTCATTTTTGATGGAACAAAATTCAGATCAATTCCCTGGTAACCTCTGTGGGGAAGAGGCGAGGGAGAGAAGGCAAAACCAAAACTGAGATCCCCTTATAACTGAAAACGCATTAAAACAAACAAAAAGCTTGTTTGTTTTTAAAATGCTTACAAAATCCTCATTTGATGCACAAATCCAAATTCAGAATCCTCCCAAGCTATTCCAAAATTGAGTTGATTCTTCCACCCCCATCTAATCTACAGTGAGTCAATCAGAGCATCAGGAAACTTTGTAGGTTTTATAGCTACCTCGTAACATAGACATCTCTCTGGCTTGTTGTATTGGAAATTTAGGGTGAATTTTTTGTCTCTAAAAAACCCTTAAGTTTTAGTTCCCAGAACAATTTTTCTCCACAGAATAGCTGATCTTTACCTTCTACCTCTGCCATACGCAACAGAGCAGAGAAGTTAAAATCCCTCAAACATTCTCACATTCTTTCCATGGTCAGCTTTTGATACAACAACATAGACAGGTACAGAACAAATGAAGCCCTGCTACTCCAGAGTTTTTCAAATGCAGCCACAGAGATCAGAGGATTTAGTATTGCTTTATTAAGAACTAATCACAACCTCTTACCACAGAAGGAGGCAATAGCTGATAACATTCCCACATCTCAGGAAGCATCTTCTTGAGTCAGGTACAGGGGACCCTTTGGTTGCCACAAGACTCCAGAATTGTTTCTGTGCTTCCATCTGACTGTACAGGGCATTAGCCTGGGCTCCAGGAGACTGCAGGGCAGATCTGTCCTGCTGGTGACCTCACAGGAGTCTGTGCTGCTATTTCGTCACAGTGACATGGCAATAAAGGAGTCCCATTTTTTGTAAATTGTGTTTAATTTTAGAGGCATGGTCTTCTATTCAGGGCATAGGGATTATTCTCATTCATACACGAGGTTTGGATTCTGAAGTGGTAAACAAGCTTCACAGCCAAGGTAAAGACATCTCCTCCTCTCTTGGTTCTCCTTCTCGTGTGTTTTATCTTGTAATTGTAAAAAACAGGGAATAAGCCTATGAGGTACCATTTTTAATGTTTAATCATATTTAGTACAAGAATAGTTAGATTATACTTAGACAAAGGACACAAAACATTTGTTCTTGCTAGCAAGATGAAACCTGAAAATTCTAGTTCTGTATTAAAAAGATGGAACTTATTTCAGTATGAGATAAGAATTAGCATGATCTAGAGCATTAATGGGACACACACTTCAGATTTCTCATTCATGCAGATACCTTCAGGGCAGCTGAGAGCTGGTATTTCCTGAGGTATTTTAAGAGACCATGAAAGCACACTGTTTTTCTTGCTGTGACAACAAAGCACTTTTCAGAGGCTTCATTTGATCTGGAAGCAGGGGAAAAAAACCCAACACAATCCATTAGATAAGTCCGCAATCACTTCTTTTAAAGGTGTAGGACCCAACAAGTCCTCAGTGATAGCAGCTCAATGCAAGTGACATGCACCTCTGGTCAGGCTGCTGGTCTGGGAGTTTGGGTATCTAGTTTGGTTGACATAAGTTTTTGGTGCTAGCTGTTCTCAAATCTGTGGCCTAACCAAGCATCCTCCTATGCAGCAAATAATCCGTCAGAGATTATTTGCATCAAGAACAAAAAAAGAGCCATACTACAGAATCAGATTTATTAAAAGCTCTATTATTTGTACCAGCAGGAAAAATAATACTGCCAGTTTGTAGCTGTCTTTTTAAAAATAAGCTGTGCTGACCATTTTCTCAAAAATAACAGAAAACGAGGTAATCAATGAGACAGAGTGGGAAATCCTGCTCTGAGAAGCCGTAAATACAACAGTTAGTCCTGTGGGAGAATAGTTCAGTAGAAAATCAGTTTGTATACTCAGGAAAACATGCTGAGATTAATTACAAGTGAAAGTCTGATATAACCTTTGAGATTTCAGATCACATTCCAAAAAAGATACGTACCTTTCTCTAAACAGTAATTCTGTATATGGTATGTGGTAGAGGCACCAATCACATTAATACAATTTATTCATGTGATTTCCTAGCATGAGAAATAGGCTAGGATCACTGAATGAGATCCAATTTCTTGGCTAGAGAGGTGAGCTCTTTCACAGAGGAGCACAGCAGCAATATGAAAATGTGTAGTTGATTAATCTCCACTCAAATCATCACCAGTATCTCAGCATACTCTTAATCTTCCTTGCCAGAATGCTGGGATGAATGCCAGGAACTTTAGCAAAAGCAATGTGAATATGACCAACAGACCAAAGCATCAAGGCTAAACCCTAAACAGGTTGCTTGCAAAGTAATCCCACTGATAGAGGGAGTGTGCTTACCCAGAAGAAGCATTTCTTTCTCTTTTTATGGAAACCTCTGCAATTTTGACTTGACATCCAAAAAAACAGAGGAAAGTCTTTCATCTTCATTCAAACACTGAAATCTATTCAGACTTGCCATTGTTGAGCTACCATTGGCATACCAACAGTGGCATGATATAAAATTTTATACAGGTGGTTTATTTCCAATGGAGAATATCTCAGGAACATTTCAGGATATTAAATGGCATTCCAAATCTCGCTGAACAACATATTGTTCTGACTTCTTTGGAAAAAACAGTTTTCCTCAGAAATCTCGTACCTTCATTGCAACTATGGACTCAACCCCGCAGGTATTTCAAACATCTCCCATTACATCATATGTGTATTTTTTCCTATGGCTAACAAAAGCAACAGAAATAGCAAACACAAAGGATTTTCTCCACAGATTTCAGTTCTATCTCAGCTTGAGTCCTCGGCCTCACATCACAGTCTATCTGCAGGTGGTTATTTCCAGTTCTCAGACACATAATGCAAATAATTTTGCAAGGACAACAATCTACTTGCTGTTTGAGTTTGGGGGTTTTTTGTTCCCTTAGGACATATCTATGCTGTGCTATGGCTCCTTTCCTTCCTTCTAAGCAGAAAATCTATGCTCTATGGCAAGAGGTGGCTTGAGATGAGCTCACACACCTGGAGACTGAAAGCTGTCATATCTCCCCAGGCTATACTGCACCGTACTGCCTGGAGTTTTTGGCAGTGAATCTGACGTAGAGTGTAACCACCATTTGAGGGAGAGAAAATCACACTGTCAGTAAGAGAAAAGCCAGCTGGCTGGCTGCCTGTGGAGTCAGGGACACTGGACCTCAGCAGGCAAGCTGTCCTGAAATTTACGGGGCAACATTCCTTCTGCTTCATGCAAAATTTAACTCTTAAATTAGTTGATAGCTCTTGAAAGTCATCTCTTTTGAAGGCATTCTGGAAAGTTGCTGAATAGAAGAAAGACAGAAGACATGGTACTGATCTGTTCACATTTCACTTTTAACTGTTAGATTTGCTTCCTTTAGGATTCACTTCTGCTGTTTGTATTATTCAAATAGATATGACTGGTTACTTTGACAGACCTTTCATAGGAACGTACTATTGCAGATTTCCTTCCCTGTTTTATATTAGAACAATCCATGTTTTACAATGAAAGATTTGAGGGCTAGAACTCTACAGCAACAGCTTCCTCAGACAAAACAGAAAAACAAGTGAAGTAGCAGAGCAAGTAGTTTCCCACAGTTGTGTTCTAGGTATGGAGTGCAGCTCAGACCCTTCCAGCCTCATATGACCTTGCCAGACTGCTTGCATTCTCCTTTGGAAAACAGATGGAGCAGAAAGCTAAAGATCTAATGCTTTACAGGAATATAACTGAGAAAGAAAACAAACAACACCTGCTGCAATCAAGGGGAGCTTCTCCAGCTACTTCAGTGAGCTTTCAGAAGGGTTAGGCCAAGAGGACAAGGAGTAGAAACTGAGGCACAGGAAGTTCCACACAAATATAAGGAAGAAGGAATAAGGAAGAACTTCTTTACTGAGAAGGTAACCATGTACTTGTTGTCCAGAGGTTGTGCAGTCTCCCTCACTGGACACATTCAAGGACTGTCTGGATGAAATGCTGTGCCATGTGCTCTAGGGTGACCCTGCTGATGCAGGGAGACTGGACCAGATGATCCCCTGTGGTCCCTTCCAACCTGACCCATTCTGTAGTTCTGTTAACTCAAAGTGAAAGATCTGCTGTATTCCCTCTGGCACCAGGAAAGAAACACACAATCTGCTGCTTCCTAAACCCTCATTTTCTGCACTACTTGGGCTTACTATGTTTACACTTTCGCTGTCTCAGAAATGTCAAGCTCATCAAGAATTTTTAATGCCTCATCACCTGGATGTGCGTGATCACATGGGAAACTCAGCTCACCCAGCTCAACAGCAGGCATAAAATACAACTCAGCAGCCAGCCAGCTTCCCACTACTGATATTGACATCTGCATTGGTTGGACTTGATGATCTCAAAGGTCTTTTCCTACCTAGTAGATTCTGTGATTCTGCGATTGAGTCTTAAAGCCTTGTCCTGGGGTGACAGGACATCTTCATGCTTTATATCCCAATCGTGGCTTCTGTTCCCATGCCCTCAGTTTGTTTTGTCTTTAGCCTGTCCCCTCCTCTGGCTGCTGCTGCTGCTGCTTGGCCTTGCTTCTGCCTGCTGCTGCTTGGCTTTGCTGCTGCTGCTTGCTTGCTGCCTGCTCGCTTTGCTAGCTTTGCTTTTTTTCTTATTTTCTCCTTTTTCCCCTGTTTTTGTTCTTCCCCTTCTTTCCTTCCTCCCCTCCCTGAAGACATCGGACCTGCTTCGGGCCAGGAGCTCCCCCGGAGTCTGCACTTGAGAGAAGCTTTGCACCCTCCTCGGCAGAGAGAGAGAGACTGCTCACCCTCCTTTGGACTGGTGAAAACATCCGTTGTCATCTCGGGCTGTTTTTGTTTTCTCGTGCTGGGGAGTGTTGGTTTTTTTTTCTTTTGCTGTTTCTTAATAAACAAGTTTTTTCCACTTCTCCTCTGAGGAAATCCCTCCTGAACCCGGTGGTGGGGGAGGGGGGAAGTTGTGGGGGATTTTTCTCCTATAAGGGGCTCCTTTGGAGATTTTTTCCCCTTGATTTGTCCTAAACCAGGACAAGCCTCTACACTGACATTGGAATCGTATAATTAAACATGTGTCAGTGTCTATGTGAGGGTCTGAAGGGCACCACTGGGCCTGCCTGATGTTGCCTGGCCCCCTAGGGCTCCTCCTGCCTGCCCATGGGTACTGATGATGCTGTTCCTCTCAGGACCCAGCCCCAGAGCCCCTGAGAGCCCTCAGCTCCCACCATGTCCAGACAGTGTGCACAGTTAGGCAGGATGACTGTCCCCTTGCTCTAATGGTCTGGCACTTGTGACATCTGAATTCTGTGCTGACTCAGCTCCTGGGTAGCCTGTGGCATGCCCCTGCATCTACATGGAGGAAAACAGCCTGGTCACCTAGTCTCCCCTTCAAAATGTTCCAAGTTTTCTGATGGGAAAAGACAGGCATTAATTATTACCAGCTCTCTCCTCTGGAGCAGACAGAACAAGCTGCTCTTATTTTGCAAATGTGAGTCACCCATTTGGATGGTGGAGAAGGGAAGACAGGAGAAGGGAAGACAGGGGTGATGATGTAATCCCTAACTCTTTCGGGGTCCCCATCTGCCAAGGAGGAAAAAGCAGACTGTACTGCCAGGCAAAGCTTACAGACCATTTGTTCAGGAAGGTATCATGAGGGCAATGGGCACAGATCCGTGGCTGAGCAGCCAAGAAGGTAGAAGGCAGATGAGCATTGGGAGAGCAGACAGACCTAGAGCTCTCCCATGCAGTACTGGAGATACAAGAGCAGTCTCTGCCAGCTTAGGGTACAGCACTCAAGTGTCATCCCAACTCTCCTTTCCTACCAGTTTCTCTGGCTGTGGAAAGGACATAAATAAATATGGGACATATTCTGTCCTAAAAATCCTTTCAAGGGGCATCTTGTCTTCCAGACATAGAGAAGAAAAAATGTAATTGTAAAAAGATGTGCCTTTACTATTTTCATAAGCGATGTTTAAAGGCCCAAGTCCCTTGAACATCCCACTCCCATTACTGGCAATTAAAGGTCAGTATCTGTCAAGTATATCATGTTATTCCCAGCATGATTTTCTAGATATAGTCTTTTGTAGACCCATGGGATGAGAAGGCAGTCTGCCCAAGGAACTCAGGGAATTCCTTGAATTTCTCGCCATTCCTGGTCCAGTGTCCTAACTTAACTAACATCTTTGGCTAGGAACATGATAGTGAAATCAGAAGAAGAACAAAATAAATCACTCTTCCAATCAACTTGGATTTCTCTTCCAAAATAATAAATCTATACTTGCAACAGAACCCTAAGAGTTTATACATTCAATAGATAACTGAAGTAAATAATTATTTGAACTTTCAAAAGTAATTTATTTAAATAGCCCATCTATTTAAATAGCCCATCTGTTATTTAAATTATCCACAACCATTTGTTATTAAAAAAAAATTGAACATATGTGGCTTTAATCTTTGTTTGAAATTTAATCAACCCTCTCAACCTTGCCAAGAGCACTTTAAATAAAACTTCTTTTTGTAAATCAGAGATTTTAATGAAGCATTACCAACTGCCATTATATTATTTTAATAATCAGAGACAGGGCTCTGTCTCATGGCTTCAGAAAAGCTAGACAAAAATTGGTCTAAATTACTCTTCAAAACAGCCCTGAAATATCTTCAGAATCTGCTAAGTATGTCAGAGTTCATTTCAGGAAGTTGCCAAGGTAATCTAGATAGTAAAAAAAGTAATGAAGGTCAAAATAAAAGTTGGAGAAAAAGTCATCCCTTAATGCTGTCTTTGTCCCAGGCTGTGACCCCCAACAACACTTCTCATGATAATAGGCCTTTCATCAGAAACTCTTTCCCCTCATCCATGTTTCAGTGCCAGGCATGGGAAGCAGACAGTCCTCCTCTGGGAGACAGCAAAGGGCTACAGATGACACAACAGTATCTAATTTTATACTTCTGCCTTGTTTCCCAAGCAAAATGTCCCATATAAGAGCTTCACTGGCCAGGTGGTCAGCTCTTTCCATGTCATGTCACCAGGCAACATTCTGAATTGCTTTTTGCTGCTGTCTTTTGTGGAGGGATCTCCACTCCTATCACTTCTCTCCAGACCTAGGAACCCATTATCCTGTACAACTTGCTGTGTCCTGCCAACCTATTCTCTGGTGCTGGCACTTCCACTTAAATTTCTTTCTACTTACCTGACTGCTCACATTTAAAGAGACTCTCAGATCCAAATGCTGTTATGCATCCATGAGTCCAAGTGGTGGATCTGCATTCAAGACTTGGAAGACATGGTACATTCACAGTGCTCTTAACCCTGTCCAAACTTTGCAAATGCTGTTATCAGCATAGTTTTATTCTCATTCTTATCCCCTTCTATTGCTCTAGCTCTTATTACAAAAGGCTTGAGGAATCCAAGTGACTCCATTTTCCCTTTGTATATTGGGAAAAATCCTGGCAATATATTTCATGAGATCAGTGAGCCAAAGAAAGTTGTATGAACCTCGCAGAGTCCCCTAGAGGGCTTGAGTTTTCTGCATACTTCTAGAGGGTTTAACACTGCTGTTTCTGCTTGCTGCTGGCCTTCTGCTGCTATTGCATTTCCCCAGCCATATAGAACCACAAAGTTCTCTTCTGCACAGCAAGTCAGTCTCTCAGCAGAGTTCTGTTATAGATAAGTCAAAATTCATAAGGAATCAAAATTGTATAAGCAGAATAAGTTATTAATGTGAAATATGGAATGTGAAATATAGCAAGTTGTAATTTGTATATATGTTCAAATATGTTATGTTCAAAGTACACCTTGGCAAGTTTCCTGACATCTTGCCCAAGGAAGGTACAAATTAACATAAGAAGTGAAGGCAAGCCCAGAAGAGATGACCTCAGACCCATCAACTTACTATGAGTTCATCCTACCCAGCCAGGAAATCTTTTCCATCTGAAAGGAGTAAGAGATAGGATCTGCTACTCCCTGGACACTGCTGATGAGTGGACCTATTGCTTAAGACACTTCATTTTAATCATATAAGGATTTCTCAGAAAAATCATCATCTGAACAGGACCCTTACCAGAAACACTGAGATGGGTTACTGGAAAACATGACCAAAGCACAAAGAGAATCCTTGGACAAATCAACATCTAAATGGACCCCTGAGCACTGGACCAGAGGACCATCAAAAGTGAAAAGGACAAAAGATTTCCTAGCCAGGAGCAAGAAAAACAGTATAAAAACTGGACTCAAACACCTCAAAGGTGTGCACTTACCTCTCTGAACTGCTGGTGGTCAGAGCTGTGTATGTGTCACCCAGGGTCAAGAACCTAGGCTTGGCCCTGCTTTCCTTTATAGTGGCTTATTAAGATTGTCAATTTGATTAAAAAATAAATTCTGTTTGTTTTTATATTAATAATTTGACTTGCGCAAATTATTAATTCTATATAATTGACATTTCATTTATAACAGTTCCAAAACTGGGAGGTCTAGGCACATTTTAGAACATTGAGTAGCGTGTACTTAGGTCTACGAAAAAGCTGTGCTTCAGTACACTACCTGCTGGGACACTGCTACCTAAATATTGTACGTTGTAAAGTGCATAGTGTTGATACTATACCATAATGTGCCAATCTTCTGTCACTTTGTGTGTCTTTAAGTCACCCTTAAGGGCCCAGGAGACATGACAAAGAGCTAAGGGCAACAGCCATCTTTCTAGATCTTCGAGGACAAGCTGGAGATACATGTCCCCCTAAAGCACCATTGGATGCCTGTTTTGAAGGGACAGAACCCTATTCACACAGATTCAAAGCCCTGTGTGTTCAATGAGATGTGATTCAAGTCCCAGTCCTGAGCGATAGAATCAAAATTAGCCAAGAATGCTCTACTGTGGCCTTTCCTCATCTGCCTCATCTAGAATGAAATCCTGTATTTTCTCCTTTCTATTATTAAATCATGAGAATCTCCATATGAGTCACTCGTGAACAAACTTTCCTCATATCCCCGCTGTCTCTTTGTACCCACTTTGGTGTGAGAGTGGCTGCAGTAGCTCCCAATTCCTGAATATTCTTTTCTAATCCACCAAGCCTTCCTGGTGCTTAGTTATTCAAGCCCTATTCAAATACCATCATACTTCATGCCACTTGACTTACCTCTTTTTTTTTTCTGACATACTTTCAGTCTGGTTTTCATTCCCTTCATTTTCTTCATTGTCAAGTGTGCCTTTTTACCACACTGGTAACAGGCATCTCAAATAATCCCTTCTTTTCTGCTATTCTGCATCTCTGATGCACCTTTGTTCAGAAAGGATGTGCCAGAACACACTGACAATTCCACTGTCTCTGTGCCCTGTTTTGCACAGTAGCTAAAAGCACGTGACTCTAAGAATAGAAGAGATTAGGCCCTATAGGTTGCTGCCCTTCAGTACTTCCACAGCTTCTAACAGTCTATAGGCCAGACAAATCATGAACTGCAGATAATGACTATTTAATAATCCTCAAAAGATTTGTCTTCCTTGACCTGCCCAGTATCTTTCTTGAAACCCCACACATTTTCAGTATCCTTAATATCCTACAGAATGGATTTCCACACCCATCTTCAAAGGAAATGGACAACCATCTGCTTCATCTGTATTAGAGCTGCTAGCAAATACTTTCATATCATTACCCTGGATTCTGTGCTAGAAAAGATCTAGTACTCTGCTTGTGAGCAGTCAACTTCTATTCATATTCTGTAGGAACCATTTATTGTTTCCTCCTAATTTTATCTAGTATTTCAAGAAAACCTTAGCACAATTTTCATCTAGCTTGGGTCATAGAAGTTTCTGTGGTTTTACTACTTTTCCCCACTTCTTGTCAGTATCTGTGAAGTACACATGAAGCAGAATGCATAGAATGAAAGCAAAAATGTAAAATTAATGGGACTGTTGTTAATAACCTAAACTATGCTAACACAAAAATATGATCTTCAGCACGAGATGTTGCATCTGCAAAGAGGAGCAGAAAATATTAGGACTTTTCTTTCTGCACACCAGTTCCAGGCTGGACAGTCTGAATTCTGGGTGGACAGTCTGAATTCTGATTTCTGATTCTCTGAAATCTCAATTCCCTGTGATCAATGCCACATATCATCTATAGGTAGTATGAGCCCTTATCCACTGCTGGAAATGGGCATACCTGAAGCATGGTGTGCCTGCATCTCTAAGTGTTTTGTGAAGCACTACCAAAGATGAATGAGTTTCTGCCTGCCACACCACAGGCAATATTAGTGAAACAAAGAAAATTAAAGTTGCTGAGAAATTTTCTGAAGTAGGTAGAAGGCAACAGGCATAGAAAGCAAAGCACCTTCAGTTCCCTGACAATTTGCCTCAAAAGGATTTGTTTAGCATGGAGGCAGCCAGAATACTTGTACTATTTTCCTATGGTCTTTTCCCTACCTATGTACTGGGTTGCATGAGAAAAGTGAAAGGCACTGGTGGTCACTCTCTAAACTATTTTTGAACTCATGTATAGGATTGAAGTTCTAACTCCCATCAAGATACCCCACTAGCAATTTTAATGTACTGCTTAGGAGATTGCTTCAATGATATTCCCAGTGAAAAGACACATCCTCATTACAACCATGCTCTTCAAGTTATTAATAGTTACCAAAGAGGCAAAGTATGTAGTTATAGAAAACCTTTCAAAGCTGAGGAAATAACGTCACTTTTATTCAGTAATAAAATTAATGGAATTATAAAATTAGACTTGTGCATAATTCAGGTTATTCCTAATATAACTTGGTCATTTTTAGCCACCTGTAAAAAGAGAGGGCTGAGCTTAATTGGAAAACTTTCTCCTTTTATTTTTCTCTTTGTGTATTTGCAGTGCATTCAAATGTGCTCTACGAACCAGAGATTAAACCTACTTTTAGTTATGGCAAAATACAAAAGTATGAAATTACTACTTGTTTTAGGATTGATGTCACACTATAAAATTCACTTCTCATGGCCATAAGGAAGAGAGTGGGAAGAGAACAATTCTTCAATAAGCAAGTTGAGATCCTCAGCTGGAGAAAAAAATCTGCCCGGACCTTCTAAGAACAGAGATATTTATTATTAAGTGGGAAAGGGAGCAGAGAAAGGAGCTTGGAGAAGGGAAAAGAAGCCCGGGAATGGTATTTGTAATGCCAAACAAGTATTGACTCTTCAGAGTAATTCTCAGCAGCTCAAGAGGTGTTTCCCAGTCACTTTCTGGAGGGATGGAGTAGGAAGACCTGTACAACCCAAATGTTTTCATCACTGTAGCACTCATTTGTTTGTGAGTCAGCACTGATGGTCTTCTACTGACCTGGAGGCCACCAAGGTAGCACAGAAATTTAGCTGACCCTTTTTGTCTCTCAGATCTGGAGAAATAGGTTACAGAAAGAAAAATACTCACCTGATGCAGTCTTGCAAAGCCAGACTAGTGATTTGAGCTAGCACATATACTGAGGAAGCCACATCAGCCTAGTAGCTGCTAATATGCTGAGATTTGGTGTGAAGATGTCAAAGTGCTCACAAAACCTGGCATCTTTACAGACTGCATAACCAGCCAAGGGTCAGCACCCCTTTATCTACTGTTCCTCACAGGACCAAGCAATTACTTCCTCCTTCAAAGAAGGGAATATTCTAAAGTGCACAGGTTCCAAGTAGTTTCCACACTGACAGAAACTTGTGTTAAGAGGTAGAAATTGAGCCACCTTTTCTTCCCTATTGCAATTTCCTAATCTTTTCAGCAAAATTCCATCCAATAAAAGAGATACATAAGTTATACTTATGAGGCAGATGTCCTGATTCCTTAAGCAGACAAGAATTCACCTAGACACCTATCTCAACTTATTTCAGCCATGGGTAAATCCAATATGTAAAATTTTTACAGGTTTCTTGAAAATAAGTAGCTTGTAAGGGAGTTGAAAATTAGAGCTCCCATTGCTTAAAAACCAGAGACATAATTCCAGCAATTTGTTGTTCTATGAGTCAGCCCATCAGCCTGTGTGAGTTTGCCAGCCAGTCAGGACAACAGGAGCTTCCACTATCCCTGCTGGACAGAGAAGACCATTCTTGCTCTCAGTAAAAACAATAAATCACACTGGCACAGAAGGTTAGATGTCTCTAATGTCAAAGGCCTTAGAAGGGAAGGAAAGATGTGCAGCTAACTGGAAAATGAGCATCAGGAACTTGAGTGCACTGACAGATTCTGCAATCTCTTGTTATCCAGTGGTTTGGCTGCCTATGTGAAAATCCAGCTCTGCCATGGTACATGCTTTTTACTTGGGACTGCTGGGTGGAAGCTAGATGAAAAGAGCTGTGAAAAGTCTCATATGGTACTTCCAACTACACAGCCTTCACCCATTGGCTTGGGAGCTACACTGATCCTTGCCTACTCAGTAGGTATGCTTGTGCACTGACCATTTATCTGGCCAGACTTGAGACTTACCTAGTCACTGTGAGTTCGTCTGGCCATCAATGGATTCTTGTTTGACTCTGGCTTCTTCAGGCGCTCCTCCCAAATTTCCTGTCCTTGTGAAACTGTCCCCCTCTTGCTGCACTTTGGACAACAAGAGAGCAAGAGGCACCACGAAAACTTCCCCTTTTAAGGACTTATGAAAGATGAAAATTGTGTCTCATACTCTCCTCACTTCAGTCTCCCTGGTTTTCTAACCATTTCCCTGAAGCATATGAGTGTTTTTGTGTTTACACAGTAGAAATTTTATTCACTTTAGAAAACCTTAATGTACATAGAAATACAGAATAAAACAGTGAAAACAACTTTGCTTTCATGATGTTTACAGCTGAAATCACAAGTTGGGTATTAGTGGGGTTCGTTGCTGAAGGATCCTGTGAGTCCAAAAAGCTGGCATATATTTAAAGGAAGAATAGTTAGGTGTTTGTGTGTGACTAAATGGAAAAACTCCCTGATGTTCAAGGATTTTCCTGAGCAAAAAATAGCGGGATGATGGGAATTCTCAAGGGAAAAATCAGGTATTTGCTCAGCTTTGCTCAGCTTTGTACATGTTTAGAGACAGGCTGCTGAGCTGGCGGGGGGCTGTCATCTGAGGTAGCAGTGATATAGTTATGTTCCTGTATTATTATACTTAGACCTGCAACTGAGAAATTGAATTGGACTGCAGAGAGTGCACACATCTAGTAAAACTAAATCAATTACAGTCAAAAAAAGAACAAAACAAAACAATTTTTTGTGCTTTTGGTATTGCGGTGGAAAAATTCTGATTGTTTTTAACAGCTTGAAGACACATCAGCAGACAGCAACCACAGCTTAGCAACTGTGATCAGAATGCTTGTCTTTCAGCCTCACCCTGAGGATGAAAAAGTATGTAAATAAGACCAAGTTATTAGTCATGGCTAAATTACATAAATTGTTATAAGACTACTCCACTGTCCTTTTTAGGAAGAGAGTAATTCCTGTTAAACTGAAAAATCTGTAAAAGTAGCAGGAACACAGTGGAAGGCAGAGTATCACTCTGTCACCAGTTCTCCTTCTCACTGGCAAACTGAATTGTCCATTGCTGTCCTGATATAAACCTGAGGCTCCTAAATCACTGCTCCCTGCTGTCTGTGCATCTAATAAACACCTGCAATTAAAAGCAATATGAAGTTTCAAAAGAACAGTAATTCAGCATTCAACTGCCATATAAAGTCCCTTTTTCACGACTGAGTTTCATTTCTAATGTATCCCACTCACAAAAGCTCAAAAACACCACAATGGAAAAACATAGTGGTTGCATAATTATTTGTGATATTCCCACGTGGTTTCATCATAACTCTCCTTAGCAGAAGGTGAAGCATTATGGCAGGTGACCCACTAGGAATTCCTGAGTGAGTGCTGATCCTGGACAAGGTACCAGCTACCAGCTGTGCGACTGAAACTAGCAGACAGTTTGCAAAGTATTCCCTGAAGTCTTCCGGTGGCACAGCTCTGAAGACAATCAGCATGTGGAAGACCAGTGTCTTCCCCTGCCTCCTTTTTATCGGCAGCACAACTGCTTTCTTCATTCACTTGAAATGCCAGAAGAATGGGGCCTAAATATTCTGTCTTAGTACGCAATGACCACATTCAGGGAGGAAGTTCAGGCCAGAGATGATCAGAAATCCAGCTCACCCAGGAATGTAGGTGACTACAATGCAGGTACATTAATCACTAGCAGCTCAGCTCATTCCTCATCCCTTGCCACTAGCCCCAGAAATATATGGAGTGTGCCTCAGAGCACCACTTCCTCTGATTAACTGGCATGTCTGAAGATCTTCTGTGCCCATAACTGTCCAAGGGGGAAGACAGAGGTTTAGTAGGTCACTTTCTGTTTCAGCTCAGTTTGGTGGAGGAGCACAGGAGTTGTTCCTCAACACTGAGTCCAGCTCTGTTCTGTTAAGCAACATTTCTGTTTCTGGCCCTGCTTCAAGGTCACTTGAAAGTCAAGCTGGGAAAGAGATCCCATGGTGGCACCTCCTCTGCCTACCTGCTTTGCCTTATCCCCATCCCCAAGATCTGCTCTGCCTTACTGAGTCCAAGCAATATTAGAAAATAGAGCACCTAGCCTTGATTCAGCTTGTTGTGGAATTTCAGTTGCCATGAAATACCACAAGGATTAGTTCCCTGGAGAAAGCAGACACAGAATAACATTAAATGTTTTCAGACAGGTAGCAAGACTACAAAGCACAGTTTAAAGGTAGGTCCAAGAGTTTAATACCGCTTATCCTGTAGGATTCCCAGTAGAGGCTCTGTCTGCTGTGATAACACAAAAATACCCTCAAAAAACAAGTATGGGAGTAAACAAAATCACAGTAGCAACTTCTGTGTCAATGAAAGAAAAAGAGGAAAATTGTCCACAGTGCTCCCAAGCTGAATTAGTTGTCAGTTAATAACTAACACTTGCTGCTTATTGCATAAAACTGTATAGAGATCCGCTCTGCTCCAGGCTCAGGAATGGCACTGTCATGGAGAACAGCTTTGCAATGTGTGGGAGTCCAGAATACGGAAAATATTCCTCTACCTTATTTGAGGCATTTATACCCCCTTGTACACCACCCTGTACAACACTGCTTTTAACCTTTGTCCATGGAAAAGGCTGCAAAGCCTTTAGAATGAGTTAGAATTTACAAATGTGTAAGCCAGGTGGTTGTATATGTAGTTTGTGACAGGATGAAAATCTTAGAGTTTTAGGGTTTTTCAGTAAAGTAAGTAGATAAAGCAGAAAACACCAAGATGGAGAATTGTTGTCCTTTTTTCTACCTTCTTCCTTCTTCACCTCCTCCATATTTTGCAATATTGGTGGCATAAAATAATTGGTTAAAAATTGCCGCAGCTCCTGTCTGCATATCCAAGTATTCATTGGGCATTGGTAGAAAAATAAAAATAATGTATAATTGGTCGATGTGTCTATAAAAGGGTGGCGGATTTTTTGTACCACGCGTTTTGCATCTTCTCAGCTTCATGCTATGCTGCTGATTTGTATTTTATTGATGACAGCAATAAACAACCTTGAGTTCAAGAAGATTCAGAAGTCCCGTTCACCTCTTATTAGTGACAAGTATTTACTCCCCCATCTGGGGAATACTGGGGGGGTCATCCACTGTCACATCTGGCGCCCCTTGTGAGGATGGCTCTTGTTTAGTTACCATGCAGATACATTTGCACATGGAGGACAAAGGAGCAGAGAAGCAATTTCCATACTTAAACCAATTGTTCTCACTTGCACTCACTAGCTGAAAAACTGCGCTTTCCAAATTTATCTTTTTATAGAAAGCTGCATGTGTATATGTGTGAGTGTGCTTGTGTGTGTTTTTGTGTGTGCATATACCAAAACACCTAACTGAAAATATTCAAGAGTACAAGATTTGTCAGGTGACTGGACAGATGCTCCCCTAACCTCCCAGCACTCATTCCTGACATAAATTTTCAGAGGAAAATACTTTCTTTTAGATACTCCACTGTGCCAACCACTTTTGGAAAGAACTTCACCTCTTTGTCATTTGAGATTAGCTCAGTTGGTCAGAGCATGGTGCTAACAATGCCAAGGTTGTGGGTTAGAGCCCCATATGGGCCACTCATTTAAGAGCTGCACTCAATGATCCTTGTGGGTCCCTTCCAACTCAAAATATTCGTGAGACATAACGTTATTTTCTTACAAGAAAATTATTTTATTGGAAAGAGCAATTCTCATGAGAACCTCCTGCTGCTCTGCTAAAGGCTAGGCCATGCAGGCATATGACTGCTGCCTGCAGCTGCAATCAGCCAGCTGAATTTACCCTGCAGCCAAGGGACTGTGCAGCACAACACATGTGCTCAGGTTAGCTGTATCACTACCTCCACAAAATTCAGCAGATCAATAGGTCCCATCCCTTGCTTCAGATACAGTTCACCTTTCTGCAGGTTTGGTGACTTACAGATTACGTTAGCAACCCGTTCAGCAGTAATTTCCTGATAGGCTCGGACCTCTGTCATGCACCTCCCACACACACATCCCACTGCTGGGCTTTGCTGCACGTGTTGTGGTGTCCCAGCCTTCTAATGGGCTGATGCAAATCAATTGGGTGGATTTCCCCGCCCATGGCAGTGACTCAGAGGGCAGGTCAATGAGCACCGAGGTCTAAGCCACAGCCCTTTTGGGCTCCTCCCAGACTCAAACCATCTCCCCTTGTTCTAGTAAGTTCTTCCATGTCCGGTTGTTTATTGGCTCCCTGTTGTGGCTCCCGCCTCCCCGTTTCCCTCACTGGTTCCCATTGAATTGTGTCCTCCCCCTTGACTGTACCCTATTGGTTGCTTTCCTTTTCCCTGCCTTTTTCCACCCTCCCATGAAAGGCTGTGCACCCCTTCATTCACGTTTAGTGGACGTTCATGTGGTGGTGGTCCATTTAGAACCTGTACTATTCGGCCCCTCTCACCTTCTTTACCCCCAGCCCTAGGCATTGGCTGCCTGGTGTCTCTCCTCTGATGTGGAGCCAGCATGTGTGTACCTCTAGCGCCTTGCCCTTTCCAAGGACGTTCTCCAAGGATGTCATGGAAGTGACACCGTGTCCCCTCTGACCAAAGGCACACCAGAGCTCTTGTCGAAGAGCATCATGCAGGTTCCTGTGCAGCAGCTACTCAACCTGGCATACAGTCCTTCCTTGTGCCCTAAGGACAGGGCCAAATGGGCATATATGGCCTGTTCCAGATCACTGACTCATTAAACAGGGTGCCTTCTGCAGGGGTCCCAACACACCACCCTGTGGTCAGCTCTCCAGGTCCACATGCCTTCCTACTCCTACACACTTTCCTACTCCCAGTCCATGACTGATGGTGCACAATTGTGGAGGTGTCTCTCCCCTGAAATCCTGGGGGAAGGGAGCCTGCAGGGTACGAGTCTGTCCCTGTCCCTGCTCCCATGTCAAGTGTGCCCCATACCTGTTCCTGATTGGGTG
>JACBWW010000026.1:12992898-13028867 GCA_020086605.1 Lanius collurio
TGGGGTGGCTGTCTAATGAGATCTTACTGTTTGTCAGCATGTCCCGTGCATACACACGCAGGAGCTAAGTGTTTCACAGGAGACCAGACCAGACAATAAAGCCCTGATGCAGCCTCATCTTGTGGCACTGCAGGACTACAGCTTGATTTGCATGGCCAGAATCAAGCCAGACCCTCCACAGTGCTTCCCTTACCTCTGGGGCCTCATGTGTGAAACTCAGGCGTCAGAGCACACAGTTGTGCCATCTCCACTGTCAGCCCTGTACCCTGTATCTTATCATCCCACGCATGTAGTCCTCCACTACATTCTCTGACTCCATTTATCGAGGGTTCTGCTGTCATACCAAATCTGGTTTTCTCTATACTACATCATTATGTTAGTGATTAAACCACACAAAGCTCAGAAAAAGTAAAAAAAAAAAAAAAAAGTAAAATAAATAAATAAGTAGCATCTGTAAATCAGAAAAATTCCTATTACAACTGCATTAGGTGAAATAAACTGCAGGCACACCTCTTTAAGTTGAGGTGAAGTAAGCCTGACAGTAACTTATTACCAAAGACTAGTAGCAACAAAAATTCCAGATTATAGGACTACAGAGTAACAGAGTGCAACATAACACCTCAATATCCCTCTTTGATCAGAAGATCATCTGTCCTGGCGGCTCATCTCATATGATGGCCAGAAGTGGATATCTGTAAAACAGTTCAAAACTATAGGAAATAAGACACCATCCTTTCCAAGAATATTCTTTCAGTCTCCTACAATGTGTGTGTCTGGGCTTCCAGCAACAAAATCTACATTTTATTTCCAGCATTAAAATCTACATGTACTAAGGCTACTGGCATGAACATTAGGCTTCTTCTTTAAGTGAAGATGATAGCCAAGGAGCAACCTCAGATTTGGTACTTACATTTCTTTCAGGAATGGAAAATAATAAAAGCTGTGTCACTTTCCTTGTCAAGGGAGTTGTCTAAGGAGGACCTACTCAGAGTTCTTCCACCACTTTTTTCTTTGTTGTTTTATACATATGTATACCTTGTCAGTGCCAGGTGCTACACACAGGCTTTTTGCTGGGTTTAACCAGTGTGCAGTTTGAGGACAGACTGCTCCCAACAGGCAGCAACGCCTCAGCAGAGAAGACAAGCAGCAATAACCAGGCTTGTATTTTGCTGTTAATCTGAAGATGTTTGCAGACAGGATAAACAAAGACTTTGAAGATCCCAAGCTGCTGAAGTCCCAATCTCCTCCTCTTTTTTTCAGACAAAGCACATTCAATGTTTCAAAATTTGCATTCAGAAGGAATTTCTATGTGTGATCTGAGTGTCTTTCATTTTGTATTTTTCTTCTCAGGCAACAAAGGATGTCCTGGGTGGAATACAACTTTTAGTTCTTATAAAAGCAGCTTGATACAGTCCATGAATGAGGTGGTTTATATCCAAAGAAATTTCACATATCAATCCAACTATCAAAACTCACAACTGTAGCAGGATGTTAATGCCCTCAATATAAAAATACAATAAGGTGTTGTGGTTGTCATGGTGACTTTCCATCACACTGGACACTTGCAGCAACTTGAGAATAATGATTCAGAAGTTGAAAAGCAAGGTGCTGTTTCAGAGGGAGATATTCTTAAGAAGCACTTTTTCTTTCTGTTAAATAAATCCCTTTTTTTCAGATTGTCTGTTCTGATTTACTACTGCAGCTTAAAAATGATAGAATGAGTGTACTTGAATCCCAATCCCTTTTTTTTGTAAAGAAGAAAATCCCCTCTTTATGCTTCCTGCCAACAGATCTTGTCTTCCCGAGTCTATCAGTTTTCAATAAGTTTTCCTTCTCAAAAGACTTCAGGGACCTCTTGTATTTTTTATGCACAACATAAAGACATATTGCATAATTCAGTTGAATAATACTAAAGCATAACACATAATGGTTCCTTTTGAAAGAATTGTCAAGATTTTTTAAGTTGGAAAAGTAAGAGAGACAAACTATTATTTCCCTTCAGAGAAAAGATGGGGGTGCACAGTGGTGTTAGAATCACTTGTAAAAGTTTCAACTGTCTTACAAGGGTGACCCTGCAACTCATCCAGATTTCTGTGATGATGCATCTCCTTGAAAAATTCACAAAGTTGTTAGATATCCTCTAATCAATTTCACTGAAGATATGTGGTTTTCTGTGTTACCAGAACTCTCCAAGGTGTGACTTTCTTTCCTGTTTGCTGGCCACTGCAGGATGACCAAAGCTAATGTTGCACAGGTGGAGAGGCTCCTGCCAAGCGCAAGTTTGCATAGCCACGGCCGTAACAGCTGCACTGTTTGTCTGACAGTTGCCAGCATGGGTGAGGCTGCTACCAGGAACACCAACACAGCATAGAAATCTTTCACTGAATATAGGATTTAGGATCACAACTTGCAAGCTGTTGAGGAACATATCAAGTGTGGGTACCTCGGGCTGCAGCTGCAGCAGGAACTGCAGGTTAAGCTCTGGGTAGAAGCTCGAGGCAAGAGACCAGGAACTGCCAACCCTTGGCACAACAAAGGGCAAAAGGACCTGTGGGATCAGCCAGGAAGCTAGACACTGAGGCACTACAGGAGCTGAGGACTCAGTAAGAAGATGGCAGACTTTCTCACACACAGACAATGAAGTATATAAGCCCAGGTAATCCTTTGTTCAGGATCCCTCCTCAGAGGCACCAGCTCGAGCTGTGATTCTTTTGCTGCACAAGAATTAAATTCAGGATCCAGAGATCTGAGACTCTGCTATGGGAAACATGGGGTCAAGCCAATAAGGAAACCGTGTGCAGCTGTATGAGTGTGGGGTGTGCAAGGAGTCATATAAGGCATCCATCAGGTCACTGAAGCCACCCATTGCAAAAGGGCCTTAGTTCCAGCTCAGATGATGCAAGCATGACTGCCAGAGTGGTCCCCGGATGGTCAGACAGAGAAGTTTCCTTTAAAAAGTCAGGGGTAATCTGATGACCTGTGTCCCAAGAGTTCTGTATAAAATGGTAACCTCTCCTGTGGTGTGGCACAATGAGTAGGAAAAGGAGAGCCTTGCCTTGTGCTGTTTCACCCAAAGCTGGGTGACCAGTGCAGAGATGGAAGGAAAGATGGGGGTGAGTCCTTCACAGCATTGTTATTCTATTCCTGAAGGCGTGTTTAATACCCATGTCCTTTCTTGGCAGGGAAGAACTCAGGGACATGCAACAGGTTGTCAGCATGTGTGGAAGCAGCTGTTTCCCAAAATATCCCCAAACTGAAACATTCACACTTAAGTTGCCTTGGCACTTGACTTGTCAAGATGCAATCATCCAGGGAGAATTTTCAGGCTCCTCACAGGAAGGGGGTAATAAACCTATCCCGTTGCAAATGGGAAGTGAGGAGAATCACCCTCCCACAAACAAATATCTCTCAGCAGCAACAGAGTCACATGGAAGGAAACAAGGTCACCCCACAGTTTCCATACTGGAATATTGTTTTGAGCCATGGCTCAGAGCACTGATTGTTTCACCAATAGCAAAGTCACAAACTGATATCAGGGTTACGCTAACTTGGGGGAGTGATTTTCCAGGTCCTGCATTTTGCTCTGGCTAGTGCCTGGAGAAGTGAGAAGCAGTGGGGACACAAGCTTGCCCGGAGCCAGCCTCAGTCAGAGATCACAAGACCACTGCTGCAGAGAAAAGCTTCCAATTCAGTAGGAATTACACAGTGACCAATATTACAGAATTGCAGAATCACCAAGGTGAGAAGAGATCTTCAAGATTATCTGTCCAACCATCAACATAGCAGTACCATAATCACCCCAGACCATATACAGATTCCAGAAGTACCACACCCAGATGCAACTTGAACATTTACAGAGACAAGCACCACCACCTCCCTGGGCAATCTATTCCAATGCCTAACCACTGTTTCCATGACAAAAGTTTTTAGTATCTAATCTCAACCTATTCTGGTGCAACTTAAGACCATTTACTCTTGCCCTTTCACCTGAGATGTGGCAGAACAGACTGACCCCCTTCCTGCAACAACTTTTCAGACAGTTGTAGAGAGTAGTAAAGTCCCTCCTCAGCCTCCTCCAGGCCAAACACTCTCAGATCCTTCAGCTGCTCCTCATGAAACAAGTTTCCCACTCTTTACCATCTTTGTTGCCCTTCTCTGGAGAAGCTCCAGCACTTCAATGTCCTTCTCATGGTTAAGGCACAGAACTGGGCACAGACTCGAGGCCTCACCAGTGCCAAGTACAGGGGGACAATCACTTCCTTGGCCATGGTGGCCACTCTATGGCTGATACAGGCCAGGATGCCATTGGCCTTCTTGGCCACCTGAGTACATTGCTGGCTCATGTTCGGGATCCAGCACTTCGCCCTGTTGAACCTCATACCACTGGCCTTGGCCCAAAGATCCAGCCTGTCTAGATCCCTCTGCAGAGCCTTCCTCCAATACAGCAGATCAACACTCCCACCCAATGTGGTGACACCTGCAAACTGAATGAGTGGGCACTTGACCCCCTCATCCAGATCATCAATAAAGGTATTTAAGAGGGCTGGCCCCAATACTGAGCCCTGGGGTACACCAGTAGAGACCAGCCCCCAGGTGGATTTAGTTCCATTCACCACCACTCTCTGAGCCTGGACTTCCAGCCAGTTTTTCACTCCAAGAAGAGTGCACCCATCCAAGCCATGAACAGCCAATTTATCCAGGAGAATGCTTGGGGAGACAGTGTCAAATGCTCTACTGAACTCCACACAGACAGCACCTGAAGCCTTTCCCTCATCCACTAAGTGGGTAACTTTATCATGGAAGGACACCAGGTTGGTCAAGCAGAACCTGCCTTTCCTAAACCTGTGCTGACAGGGCCTAATTCTCTGGCTGTCCTGCATGTGCTAGTCTGTACTCACTCCAACAGGTCCATGTCCTTCCTGTGCTGGGACCCCACAGCTGGATGCAGTGTTCCAGGTGGGGTCTCACCAGAGCAGAGGAGCAGAATCCCCTCCCTCCCCTGCTGCCCACGCTGCTTTGGATGCAGCCCAGGGCACGTTTGGCTCTCTGGGCTGGGAGTGCCCATGGCTGGGCCATATCCAGCCTCTCATCCCCCAGCACCCCAAAGGCCTTCTCACAGGGCTGCTCACAATCCCTTCATCCCCAGATGTGCTGATTCTGGGGGTTATCCTGACCCAGGTGCAGCACCTTGCACTTGGTCTTGTTAAACTGCATGAGAATCCTGTGGGCCCATTTCTCGAGCTTGTCCAAGTGCCTCTAGATGGCATCCTGTCCTTTAGGATTCTCAACCATATCACTCAGCTTGGTGTCATCTGCAAATTTGCTGAGGATGCACTTGATCCCTTTGTCTATGCCACTAATGAAGATATTAAATAATGCTGATACCAGGATGGACCCCTGATGGACCACTTGTCACTGATGTCATTTGGGATCTGACCACTACACTCTGGATATGACTGTCCAACCACTTTCCTTTCCAGCAGTCCACTCATCAAAACCACCTCTCTCAAAAGTGGAGACAAGGATGTTGTGGAAGACCATGTCAAAGCCTTCACAGAAATCCTGAAAATTGACATTGATAGCCCTTCCCTTGTCCACAAGTGGAGTCACGCCACCACAGAAGATCAGGTAGGACTTGCCCTCGGTAAAGCCATGCTGGCTGTCCCAAATCACATCCCTGTCCTCCGTGTGCCTTAGCACAGCTTCCATCAGGATCTATTTCGTGATCTTCCCAGGCACAGAGGTGAGGCTGACAGGTCAGTTGTTCCCAGGGTCCTCCTTGCTACTCTTTTTAATGAGTACAGTGTTCCCCTTTTTCCAATCACCTGGGACTTCACCTGACCAATACTGAGTTCTGGTCTGGTTCCTTGGAGCATCATTCTGACCCTTCTGGTAAACAGACTAGTTCTACAAACTTGTAACCTGAGGCCAGATCTCCGCAGTTGTACCTTTCAAGGCTACAGAAACAAGACTCGCAAGAGGACTTCATGTGGAGGTGCCTCTCTCCTGAAGTCCTGGGGGGAGGGACTGTGCAGGGTACAAGTCTGTCCCTGTCCCTGCTCCCATGTCATGTGTGCCCCATACCTGTTCCTGATCGGTTGGTTTGGGTGCCCTGGGCCCAGGAAGAGAGCAGGGTCCCGTGACTGAAGAGTCTGCCAGGGAACTCCAGCCATGCAGCTGGAGGAATAAATCATCTCTGAACATCTAAAGAAATATCGCTTCATCTTTTCTTCCAAGTTCATCGCTGTCTTGTACTTGTTGCAAGGATTCCCCATTACAACAACTTCACAGATCATCCAAACCAATCCAGCTATCATTAGAAAACATACTACTGAATCCTTTTCTAATTCTACAGAAGGGAAATGAGCCTTATGTCGTCTTTCACCATTTTCTTAGCTATGATCACAGCACCTCAGAACTGACAAACTGACTAGCATTTCTCCACCATTTGTTGTAATGGGGAATCCTGACAACAAGTACAAGACAGCGATGAACTTGGAAGAAAAGATGAAGTGATATTTCTTTAGATGTTCAGAGATGATTTATTCCTCCAGCTGCATGGCTGGAGTTCCCTGGCAGACTCTTCAGTCACGGGACCCTGCTCTCTTCCCGGGCCCAGGGCACCCAAACCAACCAGTCAGGAACAGGTATGGGGCACACATGACATGGGAGCAGGGACAGGGACAGACTTGTACCCTGCACAGTCCCTCCCCCCAGGACTTCAGGAGAGAGGCACCTCCACATGAAGTCCTCTTGCAAGTCTTGTTTCTGTAGCCTTGAAAGGTACAACTGCGGAGATCTGGCCTCAGGTTACAAGTTTGTAGAACTAGTCTGTTTACCAGAAGGGTCAGAATGATGCTCCAAGGAACCAGACCAGAACTCAGTATTGGTCAGGTGAAGTCCCAGGTGATTGGAAAAAGGGGAACACCGTACTCATCTTTAAAAATTTGAGCTCAAAAGAAACTGCCCATTTACTTCTTACTTTCCACTACCATTATAAAAACTGAGTCTTCTGTTGTATCAGAAAAAAGCATGCTTTCAAACACATGGAGAACTAGGAGGGTGGTCTGGGTTCATGCCTTGGACAATCTCTTCAGTTTAGAGTCCCAGTCTATACCAGCTTAATGTGTTTGTGAAATCACAGCCAATGTCTCATGGGTTTATCTAATACAAGAAAAGTCTGTACAAGAAAGACAGGGAAAAAGGACAGAATTAGAGTGTCTATAATAGGTAGATTCTAAAACATCAATTCAGTTCCACTGAATTGATTCCACCTGAAATTCAGGTGCCAATTTCAGACAACACCAAGCTCAAAGCTGTGTGAGGAAGCACATATCTGAACAAGGCTATCACAAAGGCAGTGAATGTCCTCTAAACAATGACTTAGATCAGCACCGAGATCATGAACTGCTGTGTTTATCTTATTCAAACTCAACCTTCACATGGAAAGTGAGAGCAAAGGATCATACAACAACTGTTTTGATAAAACCTTTCTTGGATTTCATGAATTTTCAAACAATTTAATTCAGCTGTAGCATTTTGCTCCTGGGTATACCTTGCTTGCTGAGAATTTTCTCTTTAATGCAGGTAGTTTGACTGAAATAGGTGTTTCTGATTTTCTTGTAGGTTTAAAATATCTATGATTAGTGGTTCCATTACACTGCACTTAAAAAGGCAGGACATATGAGGAGAAAAAATCTTTATACCACAATACTGCAGGAAAGGGAAAGTTTTGGGTCAAGTCCTTCTTCACTTTAGGATAGTCATTTCAAGAGACAGAACACAACAGAGACAGGAAATGGAGAGAGAGAGGGGCAAGGGGAGATGGTGAGAGGAGAAAGATAATGGAAAGATGAGGGGCCAGAGAGTCTGTGATAGGCTGACAGAGGAATATAAAAGCACAGGTTAGAAAGAGTAAAAAAGTGAAGAGAAAGACAAGGCAAGACAGGCTATGAAGGAAGAGAAAGGTAGACAGAGAGATCCAGAGTGGGAGTGAGACAGAAAATTAATACACCACAGCAAATTCTTTGGCATTCCCTTTTTATCAAGTAATACCATCTCTGGAATTTGCTCACATTCCTTCATAAATTCCTGAGAGTTTATTTGTTGTTCTAATAATTTCTCTATATTTCACCATTCTTCCACAGCACATTCTGTGTAAACCTAATAAAATTTAACCATTTTTTCCATAAATACTCCTGATCAGCCTTAAAACTCCATTTATAGAGATTAGTTTTTACTTTTATAAGTAATGATCTATTTTTAAGTCTCTTTCTTTTCAGAGATCAAGCATGTATATCATTCGATATGTCCTTTCTCATAAACTCTGTTCACTATTTCAGACACCTGAGAAAAAACTCAAACATTCCTATAGGGCCTTCAGGACTGATCAAAGAAGGCTGTGAATATCTACAGTGAATCAAAATTAGATACAGAAGATTCAAAAGCACGTGCCAAAATAATGAGGTTTTCATTATCACTTCACAGACAATTCATGAACTAGAGTGGGGGGGAATTGAGTTTATTTTATTATATAGATTTTACATTGTAAGTCATTATTCATTCATATGTGGAAATACAGCTCTGGCAGTGAGAAATAACAGGTGGATATTAAACAGCTTCAGAAGGAATATCAGCTCCCTCTATGGAGCATAGCCAATAATTCAGAGTAAATATTACAGTTGATGAACTTTATTTTCTTCTTCTGTTTGCAAATTGCTTTGAGCAGCTTATAGATAATTACAGTTGAAGTCACATCCTGACCATCTAGTCTAGTAATAAAGATGGCTTTTTAGGCCCAAGATTTTTCTTCTTTTTCTTTTTTCCACAGTAAACAGAGATATTGAAGAATTTGGTTGTGGTCTGGTTTTTTTTTGTTTTGGTTTGGTTTGGTTTTTTGTTTTTTTTGTCAAAACATAATCTTGTGATATTTTGTGAACTATTTTAGGCTGCAAAACCATATATAAAAGAAATATTTAAATCTGCCAGGGCAACTAACATGAAGCATGTCAGGAGTGACTACAGACCTTAGAGGCAAAAGTCAAGAGTTGTCTTTGTAAGCAGACTTGCCAACCTAGTGAGGAGTGCTTTGAACTAGCTGTGTCTGGGAGGGTTCACCTGAAGGGAAGAGGGGACACAAGGGAGGGACAGATAGGGAGGGACAGCATGACAGGGAGAGATCTCTGGCATTTCCACTGTGAAAGCAATATGACTTGCAGCCTATCACAAATGCTTGTACACTCATGCATGAAGCATGAGGAACAAGCAAGGGGAATTAGAAGTTGGTGAACTTAGCATGGTGCTAATGATGCCAAGGTTGTGGGTTTGATCCCTACATGGGCCTTTCACTTAAGAGTTGGACTTGTTGGTTCTTGTGGGTCCTTTCCAGATGAGAAGATTTTATGATTCTGTGAAATCTGCAAATGTGATACTGTAGTAGCTGTCTGCTACCACCTGATCAGGGAAAGGAAAAAGATAAAACCTTATTTTGGCAGCTGGAGAAAGATTCACCATCAAAAGTTCTTGATATCAATGGATGACTTTACCCTTCTTGATGTGTGCTGAAACAGCAATACAGCTGGTGGTAAGAAACCACAATTTATATAGAATGTGATGAAGGCAACTTCTGATGAAATTGGCCAATGAACTGATGTGGAAAAATGCCCTGTTCAACCTGCAATTTTGAAACAAGGGTAAACAAGCTACAGGTTAGGAGTTTGAGAGCATTCTTAGCTGCAGCATACGAGGTCCTGAGAGGAATGAACAAGACAAAGAGCAAAATCACAATCCTGGACATCAAAAGAACAGAATTTAAACAGTTCAGGGGCCTCCTTGGAAGAATTCCAAAGGAAGTTGCCCTGGAGGTTAAAGGAGCCTGGGAGAACAGCAGTTTGAGAATTGCTCCCAAGAAGGCCCTTGGCCAAAAGCATAACCCAGCATCTCAGCCCTTTCTGTTCCTCCTTCTGGTGTCCACACAGGAGGGGTAAGGATGGAAGGGACCACCACGGGTCATCTGGTCCAACCTCCCTGCTCAAGGTTCAAGCAGGGTCATCCTGGAGCACATTGCACAGAATTTCATCCATATGTTTCTTGAATATCTCCAGTGAGGGAGACTCCACAACTTCTCTGGGAAGCCTAGTCCAGTGCATGGTCACCTGCATGGTAAGGATCTTCTTCCTCATGTTCAAGGAGAACTTCCTGTGCATCAGTTTTTGGCTGTTGTCTCTTGTCCGATCACCTAGCACCTCTCAGAAGAGCCTGACCCCATCCTCTGACACCCTCCCTTCAGATACTTGTACACATTGATGTGTCGTCTGTTCTGGCAGCTGAACAGACCCAGCTCCCTCAGCCTTTCCATCATAAGAGAAATGCTCCAGTCCATTAATCATCTTTGTTGTCCTCAGCTGGACCCACTCCAGGAGCTCCATGTCTCTCTCATGCTGAGGAACCCTGAGGAGAACTAGGCACAGCACCCCAGGTGTGCCTCACCAAGGCCTAGAAGAAGGGCAGGATCACTTCCATCAACCTGCTGGCAATGCTCTTCCCAATGCATCCCAGGACACAACTGGCCTTTTTGGCCACACAGGCACTCTGCTGGCTCATGGATGGCTTGTTGTCCACCAGGACATTAACTGCACTTAAGATCTGTCTGATGACTCTGTGGCTCTCTGTAGAAACACAGATGAACAAATACTGTTTTCCCTAACATTCAAGTGAAAACAAGAACAAAGGAGCAAGTTTGCCTGTTGCTTCTCTACACCAATAAGTGATCAACTATTTCTTGTTCCTTGTAATATAAAACCATCAGAAAATGTCATCCTAGCCCTAAAGACCATTTAAGCCTGAGGCAGGAAACAACTTGGGGGTCAGCAACAAAATATTTTTAGATTGTGAGTTTCAACAGCTGGGGTCTCAGTATACCACCAGCTTCATCAGTGTTAAAAGTATTCATTTCAGCTTCCTATCAAGCATTGAGAAAGCTCCTCTGTGAGGATGATTAGGAACAGGAGGAATTGTGACCAAAGAAGAAGATACAGATGCCATATGATTATGCAGGGGTCAGAATAGAAAAGCCAAAGGATATCTGGAGTCAAATTTGATCAAGAATGTGAGGGGGAACAAGAAATAATTATGCAAGTATATGAATGAAACCAAGACAAAGAAAATGTGGGTTTGACATTAGATGGAGCAGAGATGATACAAAAGGAAAAGGCCAAGGTACACAAAGCCTCTCTTACCTCAGCCTTTACTGGTAAGACCAGCATTCAGGAATCCTACATTTCTGAGATCAGAAAGAAAATTTGAGCAGGGAAGACTTTAGGAAACAGACTAATTGGACATGCAGAAGTCTGTGGGACTTGTCAGTTTGCACTCACTGTTGCTGAGGGAAGGTAAAGATATCGTTGAGAGACCACTCTTGGCTGTCCTTGGAGGGCAGATGGGAGAGTTTCCAAGGACTGGCAGAGAAAAATGTCAATCATATCTTCAAGAAGGGCAAGAAGAATGAGTCAGAGAAGCACAAGCCAGACCAGTTCTTCTCAGTCCCTGGAAGATGATGGAAACCATCTCTAGACACATGAAGGATGAAGAGGTGATCAGGAGTAGTCAGTGTGGACTTTCAAAGTGGAAGCCATGTTTAACTAATTTGATAGTCTTCTCCAACAAGTTGAATAGTTTGGTGGATGAGGGGAGCACAGTGAACATTGTTTATCTTGGCTTAGTCTGGCTTTTGACACAGTCTCACATAATATTCTAAAAGAGAAACTGGAAAAAAAACAACTAGGTTAAATAAGTGGATACTGAAGTAGTTTAAAATCTGGTCAAAGAGCTGGCCCCAGAGCGTTGCAGACAAAGTCCATCTGGATGCTGATCACCAGACGTGTATTCCCTGGGAGGGTAAAATTGCTGGGCCAATACTGTTTAATACCTTCATTAATGCTCTAGACAATTAGGTAGACTGCACCTGCATGAAGTTTGAAGAACAAGCACAAGTGTGAGAAGTAGGTAATACACCACATGGCTATGCTTCCATACAGAAGAGCAGAAATGAGACAGCAAGAACCTCACGAAGCTCAATAGAGAGAAACCTGAAGTTCTGCATCTGACATAGAGTAACCCTGGGCACCTGAGTGTGTGGACAGAGGTGATTCTTCCACTCCTACTCAGCACTGGTGATGCCACAGCTGAAGCAGTATGTCCTCCTCTGGGCTACACAGTGCAAGACAGACACGGACATACTGAAAAGAGTCCAAAAACAGGCCAACCGGGTGATTGAGAAAGTGAGTCATGTGTCATGTGAGGGAAGTCTGAACAAGCTAGGATTGTTCAGCCTGGAGAAGAGTTGTGAATAAATAGCTCACGAGGGGACTAAAGAAGAAAGAGCAAAGCTCTGTTCAGTGATGCTGATAAGACAAAAGACAATGCACACAATTTAAAGCACATCACATTCTACTGCACACAAGAGCATAATTTTTAGCTGTGAGGTGGCTCAACCACTGGGACAGCTTGAGCGGGGAGAGGTGAGAAGGAACTGAAGGAGTTTGTCTGCGGAGCTTGTGAGTGTCATGTTACCGCACACAGTATTTAATGTACCTGCAAATGCACCAGGGGTGGGAAGGCAGGAAGATGAAGGTGGAATTCATGCGGGAAGTATTTTCCGAATTTATTTAACGGCCACCGGGTGTCACTGCTACTCCGCCAGAGACAATCGTCTACCCAGAAACCAGGATCGATAATTCCAGTCTGGAAATTCAGCTGTGCTCATGCTGTCACCGTCAAAGAGAAAAAAAAAAGGCTGTTCCGGGACTTCTGCACCTGTGGAAAGCAGGCTCCTTTTTTAAAAGGACTATGACAGCTTGATGAGAAGTAAAGGTGAATTGGAAAGGAATAAGGCCTTCCATGGAAAGAGAGCTCCTTATGAAGTAGGATTGGGCTGGAGGGATTCCCAGAGTGCACTGGATTTCAAGGTGGGGTAAATGTTAACTTCAGTTTAGAGAATGGGGGTTTCAAGCAGGTCATCAGCAGATAAGCTGGAAAAACAGACATACAGTTTAGGAGACTGTAGCCTTGCTGTCAGCCTTGTGCAGGGTCCTGTGTGTGCTTGCACCTCCCACCACAGCACAGGCTGTGCTGTCTCTCAGACAGGCTGCAGCCATGCTGTTGCTCAGGCTGGCCTCTCCACCACAGGGACACAGCCCATGTGTCCTCAAGCCTGGATCTAGCTGCTGTACCAGCCTGTCTAGGCCACGAAGCAAAAGGTCCAGCCTGCTGCCCGGAGTCCTGCCATTTCAAGTGACTCTTGCTGAAGGCCTCACGATGCATGTGGCACTGTGAATCCACCATTCCTTGCCTATGACCTACCATCTTCTTTCTATATATTCTTCTTAAACTGTAAAACATCCCCTCCTTGTGTCAAGTATGGTAACAAGGCCTCCACAAACCCTGCCGTATTCTTAGGAATGAATGGGTTGCAACAGTCTGGAGATGTCACAGATGAGAGTGACACTCTTACAAGTGAAGTATAATAGTATGCAGGACAGCATCCATGCAAATTTTTTATTTGTACCAAGCAGATCTCAAAATGGCACTCAGTTAGAGTGAGGGTAAAATTTGCCTCTGTGGTGAATGAACACGAGCCTGAGTGCTGTTTCTGGATTCTGTTATGTGAGAAGCTAAAAGTGGCTGGCACTGGCATGTAGAGTGGATTCTCTTTTCCTGACAACAGCTTAATTCCACATCTGTAAGCCTGATTTTGGAGGCCAAAGTCCCTGGGAGACCAGAAGTGACTACTGTACTAAATAACAGAGCATAAGGAGGCAGAAGAACCCAAAATATAAGACAGAAATCCTTGATGGAACACATAAACCCAAATTGTCACCTAACAGGAGCCAGACTAGCTTTACTTTCACAAGTTTGGATCAGCTCAGCCTTTCACTCCAGCGTCTCCTGAGTTTCATTTACCTATAGCCTCTGGCAGTAGATGTTTATCTTGTACAACTGAAGTAACTAGCTAAAATCTAGAGCCTTGATATGTACTTCCACTAGAAACAGAAGGGACTTGGTAAAGAAAGTAACTCCATTTCCAAAGGAGACACAAAGAATACCTATCCTCAACCACAACACAAGATAAAGAATGGGAGTGTTAACTAAAAGCATCCACATCAGCCAGGTCTTAAACCGTAATCTCACTGCTTTTTCTTGCTTCACCACCCCCACCCTGACATACCTCCCAAGCCAGGACTCTGTGTACTGGCAGATTTCTGCCCTTTCCCAGAAACTGCCTGGGCTGTGGGTCAGAAGGTGTCCCTGTCTAGGGTGGATGCCACTTTTGTTCCAGTTTTCTGACTCCATCAGGGAGTGTGGCTGTCAGAAAAGGGTGGTGACCAGAACTGCCTTGAAGCCCAGTCTAGTCATTATGTGGTTTGTTAAAGGCCGTGATCCAAGTAATGTTCAGGCCAGGAGATCTTCAGGATAATGGGTGGATGAAGGTCTGCTGTCCAGACTCTCTTTTCTCCACCTCTTCTACAACCACAGGAAACCCAAGGAAGAGGAGGGTTCTGCACTGGCCTGAGCTGTTTGGCTTCTGTACCGACTTTGTCTTGGCGCATTGTTTCATTGCACTTCCCCAGATTCACTGAAAGCTGAACCTGCCTGCTTCTCTTGACTGCAGAAATGAGGATTACTCGCTTGTTCCTTCTGGCTGCAAGCTAAATGAGACATCCCCAGACTCACTGTGCCAAGGGAGGATTCTAACTCACAGGAACTGAGTGAGTCTTACTTTTCCTTCAATGTCTGAAGTGCCTTACACCTCTCCCAGTGTCCCATAAGCTACTCTGTCCCACCCAGCAGTCCCTTCTCTACAATTTAAAAGTTCATCTACAGACATTTCCTGTGGCTGCCTGCCGCAGCTCCCTAATTCTGGTGCTGTTTAATGTTCTCAAAAAACAGCTAACTCTCAAAGGGACCAGAACTACCTTTCCCAAGGGCAGAACTAGGACACAGCACAGTCCCCTAAAACAACAACGTTCATCTGTCTGCTACTGGTTTCACAAATAATGTGAATTTTAAAGAAAATCTCAGGCCTAGTTTGGAGAACAACTCTACTTCCTAAAAAAAAAAATAAAAATAAATAAATAAACAAAACAGATGGGATTTGTCACAGCTGGCACTGTAGAAAACATTTCTGAGAGATCAGAATTAGGTGGGCTGAACGTCTTTTTTGAGTACTCCTCAAGATTTTTCGAAAGGCTGAGGTGGCAGGAAATGTAAGTTGCCAGCTGGGCAGGAAGTCAGCTTTCCCAAAACAAATTAAAAGTTTCAACTTTATCAAAACGAAAATATGTCTTGACTCATAGCAATAAACTGAAAAGGACAAAAGCAAATTTGCAATCAAACTGACCTATTTTGCTAGAATTGTTTTAAATTCAGTCTATGCACATTTAAACAACTTCATTACAGCAAGGAACAAAGAAATCTCTGAAAATGCTCCCTCTTCCTCTAGTTTACAACATAGAGGTTTGCTGACTGCAGACCCCCAGAGGCCTAGCATTTTTCAGGTCCAAACCACAGCGAACTGAATGAATCCCCTCAAGTTTTGAGGTATTTTGCACTGAACAAGCTCGCTCTATCCCCTTCTTGTCCCCATGGCAGGGGTTTGTTTATGTCCCCATGATGATAGTATGGCCCAAATGGACACCACTCCCTCTAAACCACACCCAAACACCAGAAAACCAGAGCAGCATTCAGGCACTTATGCAATTTCCCCATGCTCACTAAACTGAAGTAGGCTTAGATGCTGTCTCACCACCACACCCCCAAAGCCTTTCACCCATAGAGAAACATTTGCATGGCTGTGTGGGCAGTAACCACCATCCCTAGTGGTACCTGCAGGGTTAAAAAGGGCTGGCACTGGATTCAGAGACCAAACTCTTTTGCTGGAAGCATCACTGTTTTTTCCTTTCTGCTTGTGTTGGAACATTGAGATAGCATGCAGGCTTCCACAGGGCTGCTTCCCTATTGTCGCTCTCTTATTTTCATTAGATAAGGAGGGGTTGATTGAACTGATAATGCCTAATATTTACACTAGGCTGTCGTAGACCAGTAGAGCTAGTTTAGTTACAATGACAGCTCAGTGCATGGGATACTGCCATACCCTCTGCACACACCTCATGCTTTTATCTGTTAAGGCATGCACAAATTACTTGAGGCATTTTCTGCAACATTGAGAACAATTGCATGCCATGTCTGGCCTAAAAAAATAACACCCCCAAGTTTCAACCACATTTCTCAAGCAAATCTATGATAGCAAACAGAGTTGACTGCTGACTGAGTATGAGAAATAAACTATGGGGAGCAAAGAAGAAGGAACAAAGTATCACTGAAAATAAGACAAAGAAAAATTAAATCATTGCCTACCTTTGACAATATTTTCTCTTTTAAATGTCAGTATTTCACGGCAGAAACCAATTTATAAAAAAAGTTTAGCTTACAAAGAAGAGCAGGTGTTTTGAAAGAATCCCACTACTCCATGCAAAAAGAGAAATAGGATAAAATCCAATGAAAATTTAGGGATTTGGCGCTCTCGGGACCCCTTGACAGACGTAAGGTGGTACCTATTAAGTAGGTTGGTATTGTCACGTAACAAAATAACTGTCCATAAAATGAGCCTTGTCTGGTTTTCTCACTGGTCCATCTGGATAAAAGCTGTCCCATGCCTACAAAGGTTAGCTTTTCTCTGGGCCTACTCCAGATAACCAAACATTTTCCCTTGCAACTTCTGCCTTGATTAGACATATGAGAAATATGGTGCTTTTCTTGGAAAAAAAAAAGAGGAAAATAAATACTTTTTTTGGCTCACAGACAACCAACTCAGCTTGTGTCTATGAAACCTACGTATGTATTAGAAGATGTGGGCTAGCTGCCACCATTTCCTGCTAATAATCAAAGAACACCGACGGCATGTTCCCAGTCAATCCTCTTGTACAGCAGGAAGTCTGCTGCCCATGCTGTGATGTTATCTCTACTGACTTCAATTTGATTTTCACCCTTTGGACTTTTGTAATCCCTTGAAGATGCCTGCAAGATCTAGCTTCAACATACAGGTGTCAAACATCAGAAAAAGCTCTGCTAGGATCAAGTGTGACCATCCAGGAATCATGGTTGTCAGGATCACCCTCAAAAGATGACACCAGTGTCTCTTGAGAAGTACTACCCAAGCTCCACCAGTGCAGCAGACCCCGTATGTTTGCATCATTGTCATCACTGTCTAGCCTGCTTGCTTTAGGCAGAATAAGATTACCAATGACAGCCTCATTTTCTACATGAGAAGCTAGTTGGAAATGTCATGCTGTTTGCTACTGCACAATATTGTGAATGGATTTTGGCAAAAAAAGGGAAATATTTGATGCTCTGGACACAGCATAGAAAGCAGGGAAGAAAGAAAAACCAAGCCTTGTTTGAGTGCTTCTTTCCTTACTCAAAAGACGTAGCCTTTCAGGGCTTAAAAATTAATTCTGCGTTAAGTCTTGCAACATGAGCCAGTTGTTGCAACCTTGCTGTTACTCTAAGTGCTGTATGATGAAGTGTTCTACTGGACCTTCATTTCTAGGGAAGCAGATGGATTTTCGAGGTACACTGCTATACTAACTCAGAGCAACAACAGAAAGAAAACTATGGGAAATGCTTGACATTTCATACTTAATATTCATGTATTCATCTCAAATTGAGGTAGAAAACATCTTTCAGGAACCCAATCTATGCTTTTAGTTTCTATAGATTCTAAACACTTTTCTACAACACTTATCTACTTACTCTTATTTCTTCAACTGAATTTGGTTAATAAAACTGAGTCACATGGAAAGCTGCAGCTGTTAGGGTCAATTTTTATTTGTATTTGGGTTTTTTCAACTCAACATTATTGAAACTATTGTAATTCAGTGCATAATTTTACCACCTTTAAAATTTTATTTTCCAGAGGGTAATACTACAGTGGAAATGATCTATGAAGTTCTGCTCTATAGTCTATCAGTAGAGAAAAATGCCACAAACAAAGATATCTCATTTCCTGCCTAGTCAACAGAGTGGCATTTTGCTGGAAATCTAGGCCACCAAACATACCAATTTTGATTTAGTGGCAGAACAGATTTCTAAAGGTGAGTGTGATTATAGTGGCTTCAGACCCAATCTCAACACAAAACCATGGGGAAGCATAGTTCAACAGAGAGGGCAATAACTGAAGTCTTGGAATGCAGGACATGCTCCCAATATGATCACTGAATTTTGGGGAAAATGAATTAATCTCTATGGCATTATGTCTCTCTGGCTATTCCTCTCCTTTTTTTCCTCTTTTAAAGCAAAGCATTTTCAGAAGGCTTGCTTATTCATAGTTACAGCATCCAGTAGAACAATGACAGACTTCCATTAGAAGCTTTCCAAAAAATATACTGTAGCACTGGAGACATTAATAAATCTCATATATGATTCACTGGACTTGTCTGTAAATTTCTCACACACACATTGCTGAACATTTTGGAGGGAATCCCACTTATCTTCCTGGGAAAGGCCAGTTCCCGCTCCTTCTAGACTGATACATGAATGAGGCTGTCACTGAAGAATGTTGTAGGAATGGAAGACTGAAGTAAAAGGTCAAAGAGCCTAATCCTTCTTCTATAACACCACAAGTCTCTGCCTACCATCCCTGCTATGTCTGCAACAACATAGTACCCAGGGGATGATAACAGATGAATTACAGGAATGAGACTCAGCTTAGAGGAGTGGATTCCTATCTCAGCTGGCAAGAAAAAAAAAAATGAGAGAAAGTTGACACTATTCTCCAATTCCCCTACAGACTAATAACAAGGTCAGTTCAGCTTTCTCTTCAGTGGGTGTTGGGAATGTGTCAAGGTTTGGTTGGTTTTTACTATAGTCAAGCAGGAATGTCTGCCCCATATATAAAAAGAAGTGCTTTGTGCAAAGTCACTTGATTTGTGATTATAAAACCAACCTCTGAGGCACAACTCGTACTGAGCAGATGACTCAGGCCATTCCACAAGGCTGATATGGAGCCTCAAATACACAGTTGCTACAGTTTGAAGATGGAGGATTCAACTAACTATACTGGCAAGTACTGTGCTTTTGCCTTAAGTTCCAGCTAGTGCAGCCACATTATCTGACTTACTCCTTATTAATAAAAAATCAAGATTCTGGTGTTCAGAGTTGCAGAGAAAGTCTTGAAAAACAGGGGCACACAAAAGACTCAAAGAAAAAAAACAGTAAGATGGCAAAATACACTGATTTGTGATTCTAAGTAAATGTCAGTGTCTTTTCAATGTTAAGAACTGAAAATACTTCTCAAAGCTAAGAATTTAAAATTACTTTGCAAAATAACTGATGTTTTCTGAACTCTTGGAGACTAGAGACACAGTTTTGCCCAATTTCTTTAGTAGGATCTGAAGGTTAACTTCCACCAGGAAACTTTGTAAGCCCACTCTCAGTTTATAGAGAAAGGCTTCTAGGCCAAATTTTGTGATACCCTTTGAACAGAACATGAGAATAAGGTACAGTTTAAATGCTCTTTTCAGAGTGTTTGAAAAGTCTTCCCTCTTCTGAATAACAGACTACAACAGACCCATACACAAACTTTGAGCAATACACTATTTTGTGGCACATGCTCTCAGGGTTAATACTGGTAGTGAATGTTCTTGGAGCATCTGACATGCAAACCAATCTTAACACTAAAGGAACAAAAACTACACTGAAACTCCTGAGTTAAAATACCCCAGGCCTATCAAAAGGTACAAAAACCTCTTAAGACAGGCTTTGTATTAGACTTGAAGAAATGGGAACTTGGGACAATGTTGTTACTGACATAGTGCTTCAGGTTACAAAGGTCTGCTGCTTAGCCGGCACTTCCAAGGCTCTAGCAAGGCTGTGCAACTCCTGCAGAATTTCCACAGCAGGAACATCGACCACTTCTCATAGGAATACCAGGGTGCTTGCCTCACTTTTCCCCAGATCCGGCTATAACAGTGAAGTTTCTTCGTATCCTTTGGCACTACCTCCTTTGTCATGTTACTCATTCGTTCAATCCACCGGACCATACTCCCTCGGGAGCAATCACAAAGAGCCAAGTCAACCTTCTACACCAGTAAAACAAACAAAAATAAACATATCTGTTTCCCCTCAATAATTCCTGGTTGCTAGATGTGAAATCATGACAGTGTTTAGCCAGGATTCGACTACAGGAGGAGGAAAGAAAGTCCCATGGGGGTATCCTTGCCCTTGTTATAAATGAAACTGCCAATTAAATCAAATTAATAACTTGCGTGAGCCAAATTATTAATATAAAAACAAACAGAATTTATTTTATGATTAAATTGACAATTTTGAATAGCCACTATAAAACGGCAGAGTCAAGCCTAGGTTCTTGACCCTGGGTGACACATACACAGCCCTGAACACCAGCAGTTCTGGTAGGTAGTGCACACCTTCGAGGTTTCTGAGTCCGGTTTTTATACTGTTTTTCCTGCCTTCGGCTAGAAAATCCTTTGTCTTTTTCATATTCATCTTGTCTTCTGTGGTCCTCTGGTCCAGAGATCAGGGGTCTGTTCAGATGTTGATGTGTTCAGGAACTCTTTTGTGTCTTTGGTTGATATTTTCCAGGAACTCTTCTTGTGTCATTAAAATGAAGAGGCTTAGGTAAGAGGTCCGTTCATCAGCATGGTCCAGGGAGGAACAGAAACTTAGATGATCATATCTGTTGCTCCTTTCAGATGGAAAAAGGATTTTCCAAGGGCAGAGTGGATTTGGAGTAGGTTGATGTGCCAGATGGATATCTGGTTTCCCGATGATGATGGGTACTTGAGACCTCTCTGGTGGAGGTGGAAGTTCTGCCTGTGCTTCAGATGCAAATGTTATCACTGAGAAGGGTAACCCGTGACTCTGGCCGGGCTACCAGGGAACATGCCAAGGCACATTCCAAACATAACATCTTTGGATACATGTACAGTCTAATATCTCTTATACTTAAAATCAACCTTGATACCATTTAATTTATTATGAATTTTGACTCATCTATAACACCCTTGTAATAAGGTATCCAAGCAGTCCAACCAAACAGTCTCAACCACTGGAATTTTCTCTGACCTCCCACTGTCACACTTGGTAGCTTAGTCTCCTGAACAGCAAATCATATGAAATAATGCAAAGGTTTGGTTTGGTTAATTACACATGATCTTTTTATTGATGAGAGAGAGCTTTTTATATCACATCACCATCCCTGAATTTATAGACTTAGAATATAGTTCAACAAGACAGATTTGCCTTGTCAGGCAGGATTTTAGCAGCTGTTCCCAGAAGGACCTTGTGAATGTTTCTCTTAAGCCCCAAATGAAAAGTGGAAAGAAACAAAAATATCCAACTGACTTTTTTTTCTTCCTAAGAAAAAAACAATAGTTTGTTCAAATGCAAATCTACATGGTCTGCAAGAAAGAGATTTTTGTTTTCTTCTCAAGATGTTCCAAAATAAAATTTAAAAAAAAAATTTAAAAAAAGAAATTAATTTTCAGGATTCTTTGCTTTAGTTCAGCTGAATATTTAACTAAAAAAAGAGAGACATGCTGTGTTTTTGATAGAAACTTTGTCCCTGAAGAAAACTCTTAAGGGTATTGGCTGGTCAGCAAGAAAAAAATTTTTATTTGGTCCATGAGACATCAGTCAACATATAATGAAAACACTTTTTAGCTTGGCTGGTATATCAAAATAAAAATCCCTGTTGATTTTCGAGGATGAGTAGTCATTTCAGTATGTAATACTCCATTTCTAGTAAAGTTCACCAACTCCAGGTCAACTGTGGGGGGTTGCATACAAGTCTGAAAGCTAAAAATGAATGTCATGCTCTGGAATCAGGACTCCAACCTGCTAATTCCCAGAAATACTATGGGGACCTCAAAGGACCTGTAGTGACTACAGTGGGAATACAAGTCTGAAAAGAAGACAGTCTGAATAAAAAAAAAATCTCATGAAATGGCAAACAAACCATCCAGGAATAGAAGAAAGAGATGAAAAGAGAAAATGCATGCCCTGGAGCTTTAATGATGTAGCCTCAGCCAGCTCTGAATACCCCATCAAGATGTGATCCAGCCAATGTGGCAAACAAGAAACATTCAACATTTCTGACTTTAGTCAGGACATGCCAACCTGGATGTTCCCCAGGCACAGCCAGCCTGCTGATGCATATGACCCTTATCTCTGCTCTGCTTGGCGTGAGAGAGGAGCTGCTGTCCTCCTAAGCCCAGCACAGGTACAGGATGTGAGAGAGAACTGCTGGCTGCAGGCGGGCACAGGCATGGGGGCAGCTGTAGTTCTGCTGTCTGTGTAACACAGGCCTGACACCTCACCTCTCTGCACAGCCAGGAAGGAGATGACAAAGAGCCAGGTTTAGATCCATAAATTACAGTTAAACTTTGAAACAAACATTTGCACAGAAATAATGACCTGTAAACATCAGATAAGGCTGTCCTGCGCAGAAGATTTTAATGCGTGATTGCCATTGACTTGGAAAACACCTTTTAGTCACCTTGTTTAAAACAGATGGTGTTCTCAGAACTACTGCACTGTGTTTATTTTTAACTCAAGGAGTTCAATAATTGACTGCTCTAAGATGGTGGATAGGAGAGTGGAAAGATTCCTGCAGCCACAGTAGCCTCAGTAGCTGAACACCGCTCAGAGGCAGGAATAAATGAGCAAAATATAGCATTTTGGAACACTTTCTCACTCTTTCTAAACAACAGATTATTGTCCCCATGGCCTCCTGCCAATGTCCATATGTTATCTCATTCTCTTCTCCTCAGCTCACATCTGGTCTATGCCCATGACCATAGCACTAATGCTGAGTATGATTACTGTCTGAGGTAGGAGCTGTGACCTGAATTTCCTGTCAGTACCCTGCACCACAAGACACCATCATCATCATCTTCAGAAGTATGAGACTAGTAAAACCCAGACTGGAAATCAAATGTAGCTCTATACTTAGAGGAGGGATCAACTAATCAATACAAAAAATATAGCGATAAAGAAACATCTGAAAAACATCAAGAAAAATAAATTTTTTGGAGGAGGAAACCATTTATTGCCTTGATGTACTGCAGTTTTCAGCAAGTGCAAAGACAGCCTATGTCACAACAGGTTCAGATGCAGATTTTTGTTTGTAGCACTCTGCTTTGCTAGAAGGTAATGTGGCAGTTCCTGTTTGCAAATCTAAGTTACTTATGAGAGCTGAATTTATCACCTGTGTATACAGTTTCATCACTGCTTTGCTCATTAACTGTCCTGGGAACAGAAGAAAGGTGCTGAAGAAATAATACCGAGCCCCTAAGTTCCAAGCACACATTCTTTCACACTGAAGGGCCCTCCAAGCCTTGAACCAGTGTCACTGAAGCTTTCCTGTTGTGCTGTGCTTGCAGCTGGAGTTGGCAGATGAAAGGAGCAGTGGTGAAGTGTTTGAGTTAGTCCACTGCCAGCACACAAGCCCCATAACAAGCTGCTCTCACCATTCTGCCAAGGAATGGAGCCGTCGTGCACCCGGAATGCATGATGTCTCTTTTGTATCAGAAGCCCTCACCTCACCCAAACCAAATTTCTTGAATGTGAAGGACTCAGCTTGATTCAGGTGAAGCTGCCTACAGCTTCCCTTGACACCTGGCTTTCTGTCCATATCCCGTCCTTTGATCTTCTGGGGAGGCCATGCTTGCCTTGTTGGTTTCAAATAACAGGGAGACCCTATAGCTGTGGTGAACTCTTCCAGGAAGACCCCACTGGCCTGCAGTGAGCTGTGTTTTCAGCCATGTCGAGAAAGAGGTACCAAATTTAAAGGGGTCTTAGCTTACTCTACTTAATGTCATTTCTTTCTGTTCCCTTCACTGCTGCTGTAGATGAATTCAGGACACTTGTCCATAGCACTCCTCAGTCCTTACACACTTAGATTTGCTTTGACTTCTTACATCCTAGCACAGTTTACTTGTCAAGACCTGAAATAAAACACACCATGAAGCTTCCCAGAGACATCCCAAATAACCCACGAGTACCTCCCCTGCTGATTTCCACCAGTTTTAGTCCACTGAATCAGTTGTTTTGATGAGTTATAGAATACTTCATACTGACAGGGAAGTCCCCACACAGCATTTCTCAGAGCAATCTTTTCTGCAAAAGGCCATGGTAAAGTGTTCGTGGCCTTCCTCACTGTCCCTAAGCTTAGCACTGAAGGACTCCCTTGCTCTTTCAACTGTGGGCATGCAGACTCCCGAGATACAGCACAGGTTTTGTTTGATAGTCTGCTATACAGCCCCCATAGTCTCAGGAAATTTATTTTCCAAAAAAGAACAAAGCACACATGAACTGCAGGAGAGCAGTGGAAAGTGGAGAAAGTCCCAGATACTTTATTTTCATTGTTTTCTTCACTAAAAAGACAATGGAAGATTTTAATGCCATGTATTTTAGATGTTCTTAATTTGATCTGCTCCCTCCAGAATGTTTGAGGCATGCTCTGTAAGCTATTTTTGACTTGTTCACATCTGTATCTTCAAGGAGGGAAAGACTAGTATATGCTGCAGATTTTAGCTAAATACTGATGACCTTGGGTTATTTAGGTTCAAGGTATGCCATTCTCACCTATATATTGCAGCTTTCCTTCCCTGACTGCAGACTTTTGCCACACAGCTTATTCTTTGCTGCCTCTTCACTGAGAGAACTGTGTGCTCTTGAGTTCTGTAGCTTAAACAGGGACCTAAGAAAAGCCAGTCATACGCCAGAAGTAAAAGCACAAACACACATTTTTATTCCAAGCCATCAGACTGGCTGCAGAACACACCACAGTAGTTTGCTAAGCAGACTACTCCCATGGGATTACATGCTCCAGAGGGTGGAGTTGTGGTTTGGAGTGCAAACTGTACCTCTTTGTTGAAACAACTGTGTGACCTAAAAGGAACAAGGAACCAGAAGACATGCTGTTCATCATGTGGCACCTCTGAAAGTCCTCTGACACAAAAGAAGAGGCAACAGCCCACACAGGTGGTGCCAAGTCCCAAAGTCTGGCCAGGCATCCTGAAGGTTTACTAATACTTTCCCCACCTTCTGCCAGGAATGAAGTTGAGAATGACAGTACTCTCAGTTTCTTACCAGCATCAGAGCTCTCTGTTTCAGGAAAAAAAAATGGACATCACACTGTCAGCTTCTCAAACACACTGTGGTTCCTATGAGTGGAGAAAGGTCCTGGTTGAGTCAAATCCCAGTTGGCTAAATACTGGAGGGAAAGAGAGTTCTGAATCTTATTCTCTTACAATGCATATTCAAAATTCCCAGTGGTGTTTTCAGACATTTTAAGTGCTAAAGCACTTTTAAAAAGCTGGCCTTCTTCAATTAAAATCCAGCAAGACCTGCCTGCCAAAAGTGGCTTCCAAACTAGGCTGAGGAGAACCTAGCTAGGCCTTCTACAATTTTCAGCAGCTGGGACTTACTTTATTGTACTTGCTCAAACAAAATCTCTTTCAGTCTATAATATTGCAGTCTACTCTCTCAGAGGTAATTTATTTTCCTTATTTATGAAGTGTTTCAGTTTGACTGTTTGAGAGTAATTAATAAAGAACATTTAGAATAGAGTATTTTTAAAAACCTTTCAGATACCAGCAAATGGATGTATGGATAATTGCAAAACCTATGAAGCACTAAAACTCTTCAATAGGTTGAATGCTAGATTTTTTTTTTTAACTTGTGCACTCTACACATGCTTTCTTTGTGCTTTCTAGAAGTGTGAGTGACATTTATGAAGATGGACAACCCCAAGCACTGGGAAAAGATTCTGCATAGAGGGGGATTTACTTTAGGACTCTGTGCAGAGCGTGTGTACAGCAGAGAATGTCACTGTAGAATTTGTGAAAGAGGTATCACTTGTACACTACATCTTTGCTTCCTAAACTTTCCCTCTATAGTAGGCTGCTGGCTTCACCTAAATAAAGGAACCTGCTAGGGTCCTCACTTGGCATAGAAACTCAATCTTTTTCAAAAACAGAATATAATCCAGAATGTCCTCCAGGGCCTTCCTGTCTCTCTTTTGCTCTTGGAGTAAAAGGAAACAAGTGTATGGCACATTGACTCACAGAACCACATTGAAGCCAAAGCACTTTGCTGGTAGAGTATCTCATAATTTGGATGAGCAAAGTGCTGAAGTAAGTAGGGATCTCACTTATTCATCAGGTGAACTAAAAAAAGCTGTCTCGGTATGCAAGCAGGCTTTGTCTTTTCTTTACAGAAGACTGCCAGCCACAGAGCTCACTACAAATACATTTGCCAAGAACAAAAAGTCCCACTCTGTCCCTGGTTCATCTCAAAGTATGAACTCACCTTCAGGGCTGCTCTCACACAGTACAGTCTGTGTTGCTCCCCTTGCATTTAGCAAGAATGAGACCTGCAAGAAGACAGCTCTGTCTTTTTGCCTTCCAAGGACAACTTGCTTAATAAATACTCCTTCGAATTTGGCCCTAAATATTCCCTTCTGTATGATGCCCACAAATATTACTGCTGTATCCTTTATAGATAGGAAATCTGCATAATTTACATCTTGTTTTCCTTCCCCTGGATTTTCAAAGACCTGTTAGGGTTGTAAATCCAGCACATTTCAGTTCCAACGTATTTCAGATCCTCACTTAAACTCTCATGTCAGAATTTGGCCTTCTGGTTTTGGGACAGTAAAAAATGGTCATGCAAGCAAGGCTGTCCTGTCAACCACAGTTTGCAACAAAAAAAAGGCAAATCAAGCAGTGATCTATATTTCTCCACAGAGAAGAACTAGTAAAATAGTATCTGCAGCAGTTTTCTGTTATAATTCATCTTTCAGTCAGAAATAGGCAGGATGAGATTTCGGGTGATCTGGGATGGAAAGCTAGCATGCCTGTAGGCAGTAGTAGTACAATCCTAAAATTTTTCTGTCATCAGTAAAGGGTTTTCCTACTACCCTAAATACCAAATGGACTCTAAGCTTAGATTCTCAGCTGAAAGACAGGAGTGGCCAACCCTGATTTCAACTCTTCTGTCAAAGTCTCCTGATGCAGACCTCCCTAAAAACACAGTCCCAAGCACTCAGGGTAACCAATAACCTCCACCTCTGAAGTATCAAGCAGCAAGGTTCAGATCTGTAAGGGTACTCAGGGTCCCAGACTGTTCCTACCTTGATACTTGAGGTCATATGTTTTAAACTGTCCCTTGCCACCACAAATCTAAGCATATATTTGGTCTGGCAAAGACACAAACTGCAAAACAATAGAATCAAAACCTGACCAAAAAAACAAACAAACAAACAAAAAAAAACCCCAAACAAACAAACAAGGAAAAAAAAGGACAAAAAAAACCTAAAAAAACCCCAACAACAAAACCCCAAACTAAAACAAAACAAACAAACAAACAAACAAACAAAAAAAACCCAACCAAAAAAACCCCAAACAAAACCAAACCAAAAAAAAAAAAAATCACGACCATAAAAAGTTCATCCTTGAGATAAAAAAAATATGGGATTTTCTGTAATGCATCATTTCATGCACCAAACAAGCCAACACCTTTAAGACAAATACCTTCTTCCTCTTCAGCAGGACCCACATCCTGCTCCTGCCCTTCCACAGATACAACACTGAATGGAACATGTTTGCTCTGTGTAGGAGTTACTGCCAAGACTCTAAGGATTTACTCAGGCATTTAAACATAGGCATCTGATGTAATTTTAGAGACCTTCAAGCAACCCTCACAGCCTCCAGCTGTCAGTACATGACCTGTAGGAACTTTTACATCTTCAATATTTTACAATGTCTATCACAGAATGTTAGAATGGCTGAGGTTGGAAGCAATCTCTGGAGGTCATCTGGCCCAACCACCCTGCTGAAACAAGGCCACTCCATGCTGGTTGCCAGGACTGCGCCCAGATGACCTCTGAAGATCTCCAAGACAGGAGACTCTACCACCTTTATCACTCTCACAGTAAAAAAGTGTTACCTGATGTTCAGAAGAAAATTTAAGCATTTCAGTTTGTGCTCTTTGTCTGTCACTTGGCATCACTGAAAAGAGTTTGGCTCCATCTTCTTTTTGCCCTCCCTTCAGATTTTGATACACATTACTGAGATTTCCCCCTGAGCCTTCTCTGAGAAAGTATACCAGCTCTCTTGGATGTCTTCATATGAAAGAAGGCCCTTAATCATCTTTGGAGCCCTTCATTGGACTCTCCCAGCAGGTCTATATCTCTGCTGTACTGGGGAGCCCACAGCACTCCAGGTGTGACCTTAGCAGTACTGAATAGAGGAGAAATATAACTCTCTCAGCCTGCTGGCAACACTCCTCCTAATGTCACTCAGGATGCCATTCAACTACATTGCCACAAGGGCATGTTGATGGTTCTTGTTCAACTTGCTGCCCACCAGGACTTTACGTCTCTCCCCACAAAGCTGTTTTGTGCCAATTGACTTCCAGCATGTGCCAGTGCATCTGGCTGTTCCTCCCCAGATGCAGGACTTTACACTTCCCTTGGCTGAACTGTGTGATATCAAAGTCCCACTAAAAAGCAGAACAATCCTCTGGTGTATCAGCCATTCCTCTCAGTTTGGTGTCATCAGTGAACTTGCAGTGGGTTCACTCTGCTCTATCATCCAGATCATTAATTAAGGTATTTAAAGAGTGTTGGACCCAGTATTGACCCCTGGGGTTCACTACTAGTTACTGGCCCCAAACTTCATGTCACTGAGCACTACTCTCTGGGCCCAGCCATTCAGCCAGTTTTCAGTCCACCACAGTGTCTGCTTATCAAGCCCATATGTCAGCAGTTTATCCATTAATTTTATGGGAGCATCCAAAGCCTAACTGAAGTCAAGGTAGACAATAACTACTGCTATCCCCTCCTCTACCAAATGAGTAATTTCATCATTGAAGGTTATTGACTTTATTAATCAGGACTTCCTCTTTGTATATCCATGCTGATTAATCCGAATCACCTTCTTTCCAGGAATGAATAGTTTCCAGAAAGTTGTTTCACCATCATGTCAGGAGACACAGAACCATAGAAAGGGTTAAAAGGGACACAAAGCATCACTTAGCTCCAACCTCCGTGCCATCACTAGGGACACCTTCCACTAGACCAGGTTGCTCAGAGCCCCATCCAGCATAGCCTGGAACCTGGCCAGGGATTGGGCATCAGGACCTTCTTTGGGCAACCGGTTCCTGTGCCTCACCACTCTCACAGTAAAGTATTTGTTCCTAACATGTAATCTAGACCTACTTTCTTTCAATTTGAAGCCATTCCCTCTTGTTCTGTCACCACATGCTCTTATAAAAAGTCCCTTTCTGTCTTTCTTGTAGGCTGCTTTCAGGGAATTAAGGTCACAATTTGGTCATCCTGATGCCTTCTCTTTTCCAGGCTGAACAATCCCAGTTCTTTCAGCTTTTCTTTGTAGGAGAGGTTCTCCCTCCCCCTAATCATGCTGGTGTCCCTCCTCTGTACCCACTCCAGCAGGTCCATGTCCTTCCTGTGCTGGGACCCCAGAGCTGGATGCAGTGTTCCAGGTGGGGTCTCAGCAGAGCAGAGGGGCAGAATCCCCTCCCTCCCCTGCTGCCCACGCTGCTTTGGATGCAGCCCAGGACACGTTTGGCTCTCTGGGCTGGGAGTGCCCATGGCTGGGTCATGTCCAGCCTCTCACCCACCACCACCCCCAAGGCCTTCTCACAGGGCTGCTCTCCATTTGTTCATCCCCAGATGTGCTGATTCTGGGGGTTGTCCTGACCCAGGTGCAGCACCTTGCACTTGGTCTTGTTAAACTGCATGAGAATCCCATGGGCCCATTTCTGGAGCTCATTCAGGTTCCTCTGGATGTCATCCCATTCTTTTAGGAGTGTTAACAAGACCACTCATCAAGCTTGCTGAGGGTGCACTCCATCCCTCCTACTAATGAGTCAGGGTGTGGATAACTGACCTATAGCTGCCTGGAGACTCTTTCTTGTCCTTCTTGAAGACAAGCAAGACAGGAGTGACTTTTTTTTCTTTCAGGTCTCAGGAACCTCTCCCATTCGCTACAATCAGTCAAAGATAATTGAGAGTGGCCTCACAATTATATCTGAATCCCTAATCTCTAATCTTGAATTCCCTAATCTCTAATCTTGAATTCCCTAATCTGAATCTCTTCCAACAAGAAGAGTGCTAATTCCTCCTTTCTTCAGACTTCCCTCTAGTCTCACAGACATTTAAATAAATTAATTTCTTCTGTGTTTGACAAGCAAGCAGTCATATTGTGGCCAAACCACTCCTTGCAAGCCATGAGGAAGGCATTGTTTACGGACACAGACCAAGACAGGCAAGGCACAGAGCTGTCTTCTAAGTGTTGGCAATGCATGAATGACATCTTCAGTCTCCTGTGTCAAATTCTGAGCTCCTTGGTTTGTTATTTGGCACCAAGTGAGATAGTTTTGATTGTTCCCAAGTGTTAGGAATTGAACAAATGCACTAGCATCAATAACTCAATTAAACAGCAAGAATGGCAGGAAGGGTTGTCTCTCGTCTATGCCTGTGTTTACACAGTATGACACTTTCCAGATAGGGCTTGGACAAGGCCGATTGCTAACTGTGATGACCATTCTTTAGAGAAGACACCCATGTATGGACATGAATCACTGTTGTTTTCTGAAGGGAGCATGTTTTTTCCCTTGTCTACCTGCTATTAACCAAAAAACCCAGCATATTTTGATCCTTAGCTGTCCTCTCCTGCTCAGATAATTTAAGATGTGGAGAAAATTTCACATTTCCTCTGCTCTGATGAAAGACAGAGAGTGTGCAGTTGTGAGGGTTATACCAGAACTGCTGGCTAAATCTTCCCAGGGCAACTTTGAAGCCTAGACATATGATGACATATCTCATCTGAGACAGGGGACAGAAGCACTCAGTGCCTCTCACAGCTCTGTCAGGGAAGACATGACAGGCAGCTCTGAGATCACCAGCCAGAGCTCTCTCATGGTGCATCCTTCATAAACAGCTGGCTCTGTGAAGAACCAAGGTTTTTTGGAAAGTGCTGAATCTTGACTTGTCCCCCTGCTACATGCCATCACAGCATTAAGGCAGAAGGCAGTTAAAGGCATTTTCCCATAATTTGCTTAAGGGCAGAGGCTGTCTAAGGACCATCCTCTAACAGGGATGTTCTGTCCAAAACAACCAAGTGCTCTTTTCTGTCAAAAGTCAGATCTGAGCTCGTCCTAACAATCACATGGATTTGTTTCCTTAATTAGATCTCATGACTTCTGCATAATGGTTACAGGCCTTCTCAGAAAATTCTAAGATCCATATGGCTTCCCTGAAGCTAATCACTCACCTTCCTCAAAACATTTGTTGCTCTTATTTCCCTTCCAGAGCACCAAAACAAGTATCAGTCTAAGTCACCGAGGGATCTGAAATCTTCACAGGTAAAAAACTAAGCAAAATGTGAGCTTCTCTAAATACAGGACACCAGACAGGCCTTCCTTGTTTTCTAGGTGAACATTCCATGACATCTCCAATGAACCCTACCTTCATCCTGCACCCATATATACTTAGCTATAGAAATGTAGTGCTTGCAGACTTCTGCTTCAATAGAATGTAACAGGGATTGCAGTTCATTTCTGCCTGAGCAGTCATAAGATGATCACCATACAAATACTTCATTGCACTTCCACCTGTGCAGGATCCTCCAGAGCTTGAAATCAGAAAAGGAGGGGTAAATGTTTTCCTCTAACACCACATAGCTTGTGTACTAAACCTTTACTCTGAGACCCTTTTTACATACAGCCACATTATTGGGATACAGCAGAGGACTTAGACAAAATCTAACTCAGGAGTAAGATCTGAATTCACTGAGTGTTGGAACAGGAGTGAACATGTAAGAAAAGTGATGCTAGCAGAAAGATGCTACTGTATTGCAGAGGCCACTGGTTTTATCTTTAATGAGTTGTGCTTACCTAAAAATATTAACCATTCACCATATTGTACACTACTGGCTATTGAAACTCTAGGGCCTTTACCACATTAATACATTTGGACTTTTGGATGAAGTACTGGCATTTTTTTAAATAACAGTAAGATGTTTGAATCATCATCTCTTTGAATCTGTGAAAAAAAATTGGGTCTTACTAAGTCTGCAGACCTGGGGATTTTCCACACAGAGCTTTCCCATTGATGTCCCTCTTGACCCAGAGTCTCTGCTGCTGTAGATCCAGGACCCACTTTCCACTTCTGTCAGACAGCCTGGTCAGGCACTTACACAGTGGATGAGAAGGGCCGGGGGAAGGCCCCAGCTCATCTGAGTCATCCACAGTCCCTTGTGGCAGTGGCTGGTAGAAACCACCTCTATTTCTGTCATTCTGGAAGTTCAGACCTTCCTTTCTCCTTCAGCAACTTTACTGTGCAAATTGTTATACTGAATTCCTCCAGTGTTTGTGGTGACATTTTTTAGCTGAGCCTGCATGACCTACATAACAGTAGTCTGCTCTTTTCTTAGTGGACGTTCTTCACGTGCTTTTTTGCAGGAACAGCCTGGAGGCAAATAAAGGAGGGTAGAGCAAGAAAATCTAGTAAAGCAAGGTTAATTGTTTAATCAGAGATTCCTTGAAAAGTTCCTTTTATCCCTCCTAGCCTCAAAGCAGAGAGAAGTACGTACATCCTAGAAGAGGTCAGAGGATTTAACATTTACTCTCAGCTTCCTGCAACACTAGCTCAGTGCTCTGAATGCCCACAAAGGAGCTGAAAAAACCTTCTGTAAATCATCCATGCCCACACTTCAGCTTCCTCCATGCCTAATACTTCTGCAGGGCAGAAGTCTTCAGACTGTATAAACTGCCAAAAGGAGATGAAGTGAACCTGTAAGATGTTGAAAGCCCAGACAACACTAGCAGGAAAAGGGTGATGCTACCTCCCTTTCAATAGGAAAGGTCAGTGAAGATGTGTGGAGAATAGACACAGCTGTGTGAAGCCATCAGTGCATATCTTATACTCATATACTCACTATACTCATTTTAGTAAAAAAAGTCAAGCCTTTTTCATTCCCCTTTCATTATCAAGCAGCCAGGCTGCTGTCAGCTGTGTGTCAGTTGCCCAAGCTGGCCAGCAGCAGGCAATACAAGCAGCTCAATTTGAGTTCCCTGTGCAGTTGCCTCTTCCTCAGAACACCCTGTTCAATGGGGTTATTGCTATTTGCAAGTCACTGGTCTCATCAAAGAAGGGGAAGAGGGGAAGAAATTGAAACTTCTGACAAATTGATAAAAATTGACCCATATGTTATTTAAAATGCAATAATTTTTTAGGCTGTAGACTGAGTTGACATTGGGCAACAACATTTTACCAAGACTTGTTCCCTAAAGGAGAGGCCAGAAGACAAGGGCAGATGTGGCACTTGAAGGTCTGGTTATGTGTGAGAAGGCAGGCACTCAGGTCCAAGTGGCTTGTACAACCCCAGGTGGCCCACAAGCCTGCTGAAGATTAAAGGGAACACAGCCCTCTCTGTCTTGTTTGCAGAGAGGAGTGGAGAACTGTCATGGTTTAACCCCAGTCAGCAGTGACACACCACACAGCTGCTCCTTCAGTCCACCCTCTCATCAGGAAGGGGCAGATAATCAGAAGACTCAACTTCTGGCTTTACATAAAGTCAGTTTAATGGGGACAGAAAGAAAATACTGTGATGATTAATAATAACAACAACAACAGTAGTAATAGTAATAGAATATACAAAAAAGTGATGCAGAAAGCAATTGCTCACGGCCTGTTCACCCCTTCTGCCACCTCCCAAGCAGCAGGCCCCAGACAGCTTTCCTCCCTAGTTTATATACTAAGCATGGCATCATATGGTATGGTCAGCTGGGGTCAGATGTCCTGGCGGTGTCCTCCTCCCAACTTCCTGTGTCCTTCCAGCCTTCTTGCTGGCAGGGCATGAGAAGCTGAAAATTCTCTGACTTAGCATAAACACTACTATAAACTTAGTAACAACCGAAAATGTAAGTCTGTTATCAACATTATTCTCACATTGAGAATATCAGAAACCCAGAACACAACACAATACCACCTATGAAAACTAACTCATCCCACCTAAACCGGGACACAGATGTACCACAGAAATTACCTGCTGCTGTTCTAAATCAAGGGATAGTGAGGGAAAACCTTGTTAAAGGTTCACTTTATGCATGCCCTGCCATCCTTCTTGCATAAAGTCTTACACTTAGGTATTACCACACCCACACAGCTATGTCTGCAGAGCCTGCCTGAGAATAACTATGACCCTTCAGCTAGGGAGGCCAGGACAAGGCACGTAATACTGAGAGCTTCAAACACCTTGGGGATACTTTGCTACGAAGCCTCCAAAGTCTGTAGCCATGTTTTCCTGCACACTGGGTAAAACACCAGTACAACTCACAAGGAACCGGGACAAAAACTCTTGACCATCCCTACAAGCACTTAGGTGTGCTCATTTGTCTGAAGGAGTTGGGTAGTTTTCAAAGCATACTTAATAATGTCTCAGACTCTTGGGCTCCTGCTTTTGCTAACTTTTAGGAAAAGTAAGAGGGTCCTATAGCACAATGAACACAGCTCCTGGCAGATGTGAATTTTCCACAGTGCTACAGAATACAGTGCTAAAGGAAAAAATTGAGTTAAATGAATGAACTTGCATTAGTATCAATCCAAAACAAAGGCCCATGTGTAAGGGTATTAATCATCAGTAAAGTAGGAAGTAAAGGTCCCATGCCAAACAAATGATCAGTAACATTTGGAGAAGCAGGATGACAAATGTTTGCAAAAGTAGAAAAGCACAGTAAGAAAGGAATTGTGTTTCAAGAAGCCCAAGGGAATTTGGGCTTTTCTTTCTAGTAGTATTGTCCCAGAGGAAAAAAAAAAGAGACCCTCAGTTTGTAAATTTAAGGTCCTCTTTTTGTAAACAACAGAGAAATTTTAGAAACCAAGTATCTCACAAAGGGAAATTTCAATACAGCTTGTTTTCTCCCACAACTGGCGAACATGTTTAAAACCTATATAAGCTCATGTATATTTATGTGTGTGCCTACACATATACACATGTAATGCACCCCTGGGAGAAGAAAATCTGTTAATTGAATGTTTCGGTGCTAGGAAGCAGTAAGAGCTGAAAATACATGTGTGCAGGATGAGACTTCAGTAGAACAGAGTGTAACACTGTTGGGTTCCAGATTAGACTACAGACAGAAAAACTTACATATGTTTCTCTGACAAAGGAAGAAGAGAACAGCAAAGAACTCACAGTGAATATAAACTGAAAAGAGAATCACACAGATCTGCAGGCTATGCATGTAAAATTGGGGGAAAATGCAATATACATTTCACAGCAAACTAAGAAAATGTCTCTTTCTCCTCCAATTCTACAAGTGCCTACCTTCTGTGAGTCTTTGTTCCTGTCCTCCCTTTTGTTCTGACGTTTTTTCTAGTAACTTGCCTTGTAGGTATCTTAACAGGATAAGATGAGCAGCTAGAAAAACATTGTGGTAATAGAATACAAAAGAAATTATAAGTTGACAAGTATAAACTGCTGTGGCTATAAGGGAGGAATCAAAACAGATACCAGAATAGTAACTGATCCGAATTAAAAGAGCAATAGTCATGGTGAATACTGTCAAATTGTTTGTGTACAGGTGAAAATCTGGTCACAGAGAAAAAGCCAGTCAGTAAAATTTACAGGTGCTGTGTGCTGACCAGCTTACTGGAGTGAAGTGCTATAAATTTATGTGTTAGTTTGAACATCTGTGTTCCAGGAAAAACAAGCAGGAAAGGAGAAAATGGTTAGAGGCAAGTAATTTCTCTGCAAACCAAGGCACACATGTCAAAAATCAAAAGGCATTTATGAAAGAACTGCAAGTACCCCAAGATGACCCAGAAAGCTGTGGTCGCACAGGTGTCTAGAGCATCTTGG